>JAYKAV010002777.1:499454-602475 GCA_035582835.1 Phoebastria nigripes
AAGCCCTTGGGAGCTGGGGAGCAAAATGTCTGAGCCCCTGGATCTAGGCAAGGCTTGAAGTGCAAATCCAAGCCAGGGGAAGGGAGTGGAGGCTCCATCCCTGCACAGCCAAGCTTGTGTGGGATGATGTGAGACCTACAAGGTACATGGGTGTGTTTGGGACACGGTGGGTGTGATGGGAGCTTGCAGGTACTTAAGCTTCACTGCTGTGAAATACAGATATGTTGATGAGAGCAGCAGGAGAAAGGTTGGTAAATTGGGCACATGTCCCGTGTGACTGGAGTAACTTCTGTGGGATGTCCCTGGTGCAATGCCCTAGGGGAAGGGAGCTTCCCTGCCTCTCCAACTGTCCAAAGCAATGCACTGTCTTGCAAGGCAGCAGGGAGAGCTGCCAAGTCAGAGCAAGTAAGCCAGCAGGTACTGAGCTAACTTCTCTGCCTCCGTGTTCCCCAGGGACCAGTATGCACCAATTTGGGTCTCAAGCCTGGCCAGCGCCTCACTGTCAAGGGGAAAATTGCACCAGATGCCAAGAGGTAAGTTGTGCTATACTGCCTGGGCATGGCCAAGGCACCACACTGAGTTGTCTTCTGGCAGGCAAGAGAAGGAATCCCTCCCTTGGATGGGAGAGGAGCAGCTKTGGAAGGGGTTAACACCAGCAGTGCTTCCCAGTGAGTCATTGCCTAATGCACATTGCAGACACATGCTACTGCCAAGGGGCTAAGCCAAAGCAGATGTGAAGCTCCAGCTGCATGCACTGGCAGTGACCACATCCTCTCTAGTGCAGGGTAAAGGAAATAAAAGCCGTGTCTGTGCTGAGATTTGGGTTGAGACCATCCCCACAGCCACATCCTCTCCCCTGCACGAAGATGGCCCAGGAGCAGGGGCACCATTACAGTGCCTTGCTTCACTGGGCAGGAGGAGATTATAGCCCAAGCAGCTGAGAGGTCTTGGATGCTCTGAGCCACAGCTCCAGCTAATGGTGCAAATGGAAAGGCTGCATGTTGCAGCAGGGGGTCTCAGGCTGTTGAAGTTTGCTTTCACCAAGTGGAGATGCCTGTCAGGTGCTGGGGGGAAGGTGGTGAGTGGGCAGGTGGGAGTGAGTAGAAATGTGCTCCTAAGTCTGCTGGGGTCCCCAGGGAAGCCTCTGCAGCAGTCCCCAGCCCTTGTGCAGGTCTGTGGCTGGTGTGGCCTCTTGGTGGGTAAGGTGGAGCCTGTAGCTGCTGTACCAGCACTAGTGGTGTTCCAGGAAACATGTCCCAGCTCTTCCTAGTGCCTTTGAAGTTTGATAGTGTTGGAGAGAAGCATACTGGGCTTTCTCTTGCCAGATAATATGCCTCCTCTCTTCTCATCTTGGTAAGAGGCCTGGAGGCAAGGTGGACACTGGGCTAGGAAGCTGCTTCCTCCCACTGCCATTGCAGATGCTTTGGGATAGCTAATGACATGGTAATTATTTCAGCTGCCTGCAGGGTGGGGAGAAGGCAGTGGCTGTCAGGCAGGRTGCAGCACCAGCTAACTGTTTGGGGCTGAAAGGAAAACTGTGAAAAGCAACTGACTCCTTGGGAGCTGGTTTGGGTGCAGGATAACTCCCTGTTCAGGGCTAAGTGCTGAACCTTTCTCTTGAAAGCTTTGTGGAAACTAAGCAGTGTCTCTCCCAGGGATGGTGCTGTGGGGCCTATCACCCCAACAGAGGAGAGCACCCCTTACTGACACAGCATGATCTTTTTAGGGAAGCTGTGCAGTTTAGCAAAGGGTTTCTCTTTGGTTACCCTCAGCTGGGCTTGAAGCAACAGACCCAGAGATGTTCATGGTAATGAGCAACATGCTACCTAGTATTGATTAAAATGGTATTGATGTCTTTCTCTGCAGCTTTGTGATGAATCTGGGGAAGGATGCTTCCCACCTTGGGCTTCACTTCAACCCCCGTTTTGATGCTCATGGTGATGTGAACACCATCGTGTGTAACTCAAAGAAGGTGGAAGAGTGGGGTGCAGAGCACAGGGAGACTCTCTTCCCTTTCCAGAAGGGAGGCATAGCAGAGGTGAGGCCTGGGATGCACTCTCTGTACCTGCCCTGGTGAAGGGAGGGTGTTTGGCACAGGGCACCCAACTGCAGGGGCTGTCTCAGGACTGTCTGTGCAGGAGGTGGCTGGCTTCTCCTGCTTGGCCAGTGCCACYGTCCAGGGCTCTGAGCAGTGATGGAGGGTGGGGATCAAATGTTCAAGCTCCAGCTAGCTCGAAGGGATGTTACTATTGAACTGAGCAGGGAATAAGCATCCCTTGGGAGACCAGAATAACACTCCTGCTGTTGAAGAGCAKGTTATGCTGCTGAGCATGTTCACCCTGCAAAGCAGAGGGTGACACAGCAATGCAGCGGAGGGAAAAAGCTTGAGGGTATCTTAGTAGAAACTTTCTTTGACTTTTCCATTTGTCTTGCAGATCACTTTCAGTGTCAACCAAAATGATCTGACAGTCCACCTGCAAGGCCACCAGTTCACGTTCCCTAACCGGCTTGGTCTCTCTGTCTTTGACTACTTTGATACACAAGGGGACTTCACACTCCAGTCCATCAGCTGGGAATAACTTCCTCTGACACCTCCATCTCAAAGATACAGAAAGTGTGATCAATAAATAAGAGTTTTGGTCTACCCAGTCTCAAAATCTAATTTGTTTCACACTGCAAGTCCACATRGGTTGGTCACCTTACTTTGGGGGGGGATGGGAGGAGGCTAGCCAGCTTTGCTGGAGTACCATATGTGGGTGGCATTATGCCAGTCTTGGTCCTTAAAGTCATGGATGGAGAGAAGGGTGAGGGGCAAAAGCCTAGGAAGGCAGCAGGTGAAAAGCCCAAGAAGAGTCTCAGGAAGAAACACTGGGGCTAGATTTGACTAGAGGGGAGAGTGGAAGGGTCCCTTAGGCGAAGTCACGCRTTCTTGAGGTCTAGACTGATACCTTACACTGCCTGAGTAAAGTGGGTTGATGAAATCTATTTCTCCCTAAACTAAGCATCTCTGGCTGGCCTCAGACAGCCTTGAGTTGCTGTGCTAGGTAAACCTAGTGGGGCATGGAGTGAGGGGAAAGTCCTCAGTTGTGCTAGCTTTGGCCTGCACCCCTCTGTAGAGGCTGGTCCYGCTCATGACACAGCTCTCCTATGTCTTCTTGGGACCTCTTGCTGCTGCATGGGGACAGCAGTAGAAAAGGATGCCTAGCTGGGTGTGGCAGAGCATGCAGTGGCCACCTCATCCAAATCCTTCCTTCCAATAACTGCAGAAGCATGAATACTGTTGGGCCATAGTTCCTGTGCCACATGAGGACAGTAACCTGGAGGGGTCTGGTTTTATTCTGCCCCATGTGCCTTGCCTGATCCATCCAGAACTGAGAGAGGTAGCAATGCCCAGCTGGGGTGTGAGATGCTAAGGATGTGTCTGCTATACTTTTGTTACCYCTTCACTCATATTAGCCCAAATGAGTCTGAGCACTTCTCAGTCTAATCTGAGGCTGGCCTCTGAGGAGACTGAAGATGATGAGGCATGTYTGATGTTATAGCATAGTTGTCACTGGGCTGTGGGTTGTTACCCAAGGTGTCAGCCAGCAGCTGGCATGGGGGCTCTGCCAGTCTAATGCTACTTTGGCAGCAATGACTGCTGGGCAGGCTGTGCCTGGTGGGCATAGGAAAGGTGGGAGCTGSCCTTTCCACAGTGCACAGCAGTTACCATGTAGGCCTGGGATGGAGGGACCCAATCTTTGGGTCCTCACTTCCAGGCTTGTCTATAAGCAACATGAAGCGCAAACGAATGGATGTCCTACTCCCTACAGGCCTGGCTGGGCTGATTCCTCCCATTAAGCAGTTGCAGAGCAGCTGGAGCACAGGAACTTGCTCCTACAGCAGCAGCACCTCCTGTGCTTACTCCATAATTCATGAGGCTCTGCCAGGTCCTGTGTCTCAGGTACCCATGAAGAGGGAGGCTTGGCTGCTAGGAATTGGGGGGCTGAGGAGGAAGAGAGAGATGGGTTGGAGACAAGGGCTGAAGATGGGCTTTTGAGCTGGGAGGCAGGAACACTTAGGGTGTACAAGCAACTTGAGGCTCTGCAGCTGGATCTCTCTTGAAGGCCCGTGTTGCCCAAAGCCAGTCTGCTCTGGATGATCACATCCTGCTCTTCAGGGCTACATCTACAATAGTAAACATGACATCTAACATTGCCACCCTGTGCATAGGCATGGCTGGGGGACAGCATAGCTTGGGGACTCTTCCCATGGCGCGATATGGATGAGGCCATCCTTTCTGGCGATGAGAAGAGAGTTTAGCGGTATGGCAGTGAGCCATGCTAGGCTAATGGCCTCAAGACGAGAGACCTGGCCCAGTTTATGCAGTGGTGTTGACACAGTCTGGCAGACTGGGGTACATTTGGTAGGCCAGAGAGTTGGGGATTTCCTCAACCACAGCAGGGACATGGTACTGGTGAGGGCCCCCTCCATGAGCTGCGATGATGAACATGTAGTGGAGCTCTCTCCTTGCAGCTTCCTCTGCTGGGCTGATCTTGAAAGCTGAGCAGATGTGCTGACCTCTCCTAGCTGTACTTCGGGGCAATCTCACAATGTCTCTTAACTGCACTTGGGAGTCTTTTTTTAGAAAGACTCTTCAAAGATTTTTTTGTGGAAGGTGGGGGAAGAAAGCTGAGTGTGAGCTTCACCACAAGAGGATGAACCTTATTGAGGACTCCTGCTAGCGTAGCTGCTTCTTGAAGTGACTCACTGGTCCTGTGAACTCTGTGACTCACTGTTGTCCTGACTTTGTTATGGCTCGGCCCGTTGCTAATGAGGAGGTGAGGGGTGGTGAGGGCTCTCGGCGGTATAATTTAGATATATCAAGGTTGACTGCTCCCTTCCACCCACTCCCCAGCCTTACGCAAGGTGGAGGTTGGCATGCTAGGGCTGAAGGACCTGAGGGTGGAKTCAGGATCCCCGAGACAAGCATCCTCCCCGCAGGAGGGAGCGTGAGCAGCCTTGCAAAGGGGAAGGCATGAAGGGGAAGGCACCGCAACAACGACGATGGAAGACACTGCACGCCGGCATGGAAGGTGATGCACTTTTATTTCTTGACTCAACCCCAGCCAAAGGCTGGGAGATGTTCCCAACCTGGGGCACTGCTCACCCCTCACTTTCCCCCATGGACCTCGACAACTCTCTGAAAGCTTGGGCAATGCCGTGGCCTCCCACTGGGTCCCCTGCGGCCTCCCGGGAGGGTGCCGGGGGCCGTGCCGTCCCCATCCCACTGCAGCTGGGGCGCCGGCGGTAGCTGCCAGCAAGCAGGGTGTAGAGGAAGGGGTTGACACAGCTGTTGCCGTAGGCCAGGCAGGTGACGCCAAAGTTGAGGTAGGCCTGGGCGGCGGGGCTGATGCCCAGCCCCTTGCCCCGGTACAGCCCAGCCAGCTGCCAGGCCCAGAAGGGGAGAAAGCAGGCCCAGTAGGCCACCACAATTGTGGAGATCCTGGAGAAGAGCCGCCGGGCAGGGGCCCGGCCAGCCGCTGACAGCCCCGGGCCCCAGGTGGAGGACCGGTATGCCCGGGCCAGGCGGGCGTAGACAACGCCCAGCACCATGCCAGGCGCCAGGATGCTGGTGGTGAAGAGCACCGTCAGGTAGAGCCGGAAGGCCACCGGTGTCCAGGTGGGGACGCAGATGCGCTTGTGGGGGCCGCCCCCCTCCCGCAGCTGGGTCATCGCCATCATGGGGGCCGTAAGCAGGAGTGAGAGGAGCCAGAGGACGGCGCTGGCCAGCTTGCGGTAAGCATTGCCAGCCCGCCTGGCCCGCAGCGGCCTGGCCACTGCCCAGTACCTCTCCAGGCTCATGGCAGTCAGGAGGAAGATGCTGGCGTGCATGGTGAGGAGGTCCAGGCTGAGCAAAAGCCTGCAGCCCACATCCCCAAAGAACCAGTCATGGGCAAAGTAGGTGCAGACCACAAAGGGGATGGTGGAGAGGTACAGGAGGTCAGCCAGGGCGAGGTTGATCACATAGACCCCCAAGGAGCCCGCTGAGCGGCCCGTCACCCTGCCAGAGGCCACCACCATTGTGTAGATGTTCCCTGCCATCCCAGTAAGGCACATGACAAGCAGCACTGCACCCAGCGGCCCCGTGACCGGGCTGTCCCCTCCCAGGACACTACTGCCATCACCCCCGCCACTGCCTTCCTCCAAGAAGCTGCCACCCACAGGATCCTCTCCAGGCCTTGTGCTGATGGGGGAAGGATCACAAGACATCTTTGGGTAGGGCAAGCAAGAGCAAGTCAGGCTGTCAGAGATCTGTTCCTTTCCTCTGCCTTCCCCTGTCACTGTGTGGGGAAGACTCTCGTGTAGCCTAGCCTTAACACGAGAGGGAAGAATGGCGAGAGTTCATCAGACGTAGGGTACTCCAGAGAAGTCTATTCCTCACCTCCAGCCGCCCAGTCCATTTTGCTGATCTTGTTCATCACAAGCTCCGTCCAGTAGTTTTCCTTAACCACCAAAGGGCTGAGAAGGGGACACCTCCCTCCCCTTCAAGACTGATAGATGCAAAATAACCTCTGCCAGCCAGGAGGAAATGTCTCTGGTCTTCRCCAGCTCCTCGCTTGTTGCTTCTCCAGCGTTCACTGGGCCCACAGAAATCAGCAGACTCAGTGGACAAGTGGATTTCTCCTTCTCCCAGATCTGTGTCCTCTCAGCTCAGAGAAACTCTGGAGAGGTGGGCTCTGCCCCCTGAACCAGCCCCTGGAGAGTCGCCTTGCCCACTGCACAGAGGAATGTGTCTGACTCACAGCTTCACACACTGGTGCGAATGCAGTCCCAGTTTACACTGGGCTCTTAGCCACTAGCTGAAGAGCTGTGCTGGCTTCCTCCTCTTTCTTGCAGACATGTTCCTTCATCCCCAGTGCCTTCCTCCAGCTCCCTCTTCCTTCTTGTTCTTTTTTCCCTTTCTTTTTCTCATTTCCCCTTGCACAGTTTTCCTCATTTGAAAGAGGATATAGCTGAAAGCCAAAACTCCCTAATGTGGCAAGGGGGAAAAGCATCGCACTGTGTCGTTAGAAGGGAAACAAGGGCCAGCCCTGGAAGTGCAATAGGCAGGGAGCTGCCGCACTGCTCTCCTTGGCCCTTAGCCAAACCAGGCTGAGAGGGCCTGTCCCCCACTCCCTTCCAAGAACATCAGGACCCCTTGAGGTGTAGACAATGGATGTAGCCCCCAGTTTGGAAGCAAGCCCACCAGATGGTAGGACATCTTACATTTTCTATGACCTGGCCCTGTTCCACTCTTGTCCCCCAGTCAGCAGCAAGCTCCTAGAGACTCAAAGGGCTGGATATTTTAGACCCACTCTTTCCTCCCTCTCCCTAAAGACCATCCTCCTTCTCTAAGCTTTCCCCCTCCTTCCCTCAAACCCCAGGACCTGCTGCCTCACCTCAGAGCAGGGAGCAGAAGCCTGTTAGGTAGGCACCATTACCTTCTAGCGGGGCATCACTGCATGACACCTATGCCCTCACACTTCTGTGCCCAATGTTGCCCTGCTCTTTCTTCGCCCACATCCGAGCCTCATTTGTCTCAGGGAACAGGCACGGTGGGACAGAATTTGCAGAGCAGAGACAGATGCTCCATTACTAAGTGTGCCCTGCTGTTAGTTCACAGGAGTTTTCAGGTCACTCCAGCCACGCTCTTTTGCATCGTCAGTGTATTAGCTTCATTGTGGCCAAGTCAAATGCCTCCACTCATCTCCAGCAGCAATAACTCAGCAGCAGACAGAAGGAAGCATCCCATCAGCATTGCCCTCGCTGCAGTAGGATCCAAGTACCTTCCTGAGCAATGTGCTGCATGCCACAGCAACAGCTTCAGTGTGACCGTCCCACAGGACTGGGMGTACAGCACACAGGGCATTGATGGAGGCAGCTTGAGAGGCCCCCCTCTGGGTTATCTCTGTCGGCTCTTGACATGTCTGGGTCGCTCCCTCTACCCCTCTTCCCAGAGAAGAACAGAATGTGCAGGTTGTTTAGATGGGGCTTGAGCTTTTTTTTAATGGACTGCCCCATTTTCATCAGAACCAAAAGCCACTTCATTTTGGAACACAAGCTTTGCAATGGCTTTTGTTTTTTAGGACAGTCATGCTCCTAACTGGGAGAGGTCAGCAAACAGCAGTGAAAATGTACTTTTGTGTGGAATGCTCCGTTGTGCCATGGCAGCAGGATGAGTGATGCTGCGTCTCATCCAGGAAGTTGATGCTCCCAACTGGTTGTGGTGGTCTCAGCACAGAGGGGGTTCCCCAGAGAAGCAGAGGGGGACCATGACTTTGCCCATTTGGCTCTGATGGGAAGATTCACAGTCCACGTGCCCCAGGAAATGCAATGAATAGCCATGGCTCCTTGCTCTGAATATCTATGCTTTTTTTCAAGAAATGACCTCATGCCTTAGCAGTTAGCAGCTCAGCTTGTTTAGGAAGTTAAAATAAATTACAGTGGGATTTTTTTATTCATTTCTTTAGGAGCTAATTAAAATACTGGTTGCCTCATTAATTCCAGTTAGCTCCCCTTAACACACGAGATGCCTACTCTCACACTGCCCGCATAAAACTGCAGACACATCAGATGATAGATACTACAATCATCAGCAGAACGCAGCTCTCCCAGGAGAGCTTTAAGATATGAATCATGGGTTGATTTAGTGGTTAGGGCTAACTGTTACTAGGAGGACATGAACATACAGACTTCCCTGTTATACTACTGCATAAAATTATATGTATATGTGATATACAATATATGCATATGTAATGTATACGGCAGAATGAAAGTGCCATGCCTTTGACATACAGAGGATGAGGGAGCAGAGATCCATGTATTACTATCTTCAGACATCAACCCCTAGGCTCTAGTAAAGACAATAGAGAGTCTGAACTCTGTATCAGACATGCCATAAGCTGCTCTCTGCAGGACCCAACCTCTCTCCATTGGTTTGACTAGAGACTCAAATTTGACAGCTGAACTTCAATGGCATGAATATCCCTCACAGTACCTTCCCTAGGGCAGTATTCCACTTCCCACCACTTTTTGTTATGTGCACGCACACACACACACATTATCCACATACACACATGTATACACACACAATGGTTTTGAGCAGATCTCTTAATCTTCTCTGTAGGAATCAGAGGAAGGTCTCTACACAAATGTGGTCTGAAGAAGCTTTCAAGCCCACACACAGCAGGAGGAAACAGGCCTCAAATCTGGCTATTAGATTACATCTTTTAAGTGACCTTTCTCAACTACAGCTCCAACTGATCAAATATCTAGATGTTTCACATCTCTGTCACCAGCAGAGAAGCCATTTCTTGTAAAGGAACAGTCTCTCCTAGTCCAGCAGCCCCTGCAACCCACTGGGGTGTAGCTCCAGCCAGGCAGCTCTTTTCTTGCGTAAGGTAGGTGGCTGTCTGCAGTTTCATGCAGGAGTCCTATGTCCTAGGTCCCATGTACAACACAGCAAGTGTCAAGTTTTCAAGGCCCGATTGACAGGCAAGGCCTGCCAGCATCCAGTCAGATCACAGCAATTTAACAGTGACAGGTTGCACTGAGGATTCAGACTCACAAAATCTGGCACTTGAAAGGAAGCAGCTTAATTTGGCTCCCAGAACAAAGTGGACCGTCTATGGGGGAAAAAAGTGCTTCAAAGAGTGCTTCAAGAGCATTGTGTTTCTCTGATGTCAATCCCCTCTCCTCTCCTGACAGTCCACCCAACAGGACCAGGTAGAGTTGAGTCATAGCGAGGTTCCCACATGGCTTCCTAGGATTTAAACTTGAAGTAGGCTTCAACTGTAGTGAAGGAAAAAGGTGGTGCATTAGGGCAATACCCTGAACCAGAGCAGCAGGAGGGGAAGGAAACAGCATCCAGGCACTTACTTGCATATTCCTGTGGTGTCATGGCCTGGTTGATGATGCTAGTGAAGGCTGCGATCCAGTCCAGCTGGTCAGTCTCCGTCTCGCAGGTGAAGAGGTATTCCCGGTCGGGGGTGACAATGGTGAGGCCATAGTGCCAAGAGAAGTTGCCCTGTGTCCCTGAAGGCAATCCTTTCTGGACACTATAGCCATTCTCTCTGCTGCCCACAAATACCTCACCCTTAGCAAACGCATCCTGCACATCAGGAGGAAAAGAGAGGGTTTACAGAATCCCAGAAGAACCARGGAATAATAGCAGTGCACCTAAGGACAGGAGGAGGGTGGGCGAGGACCAGGGCTGTAGCAGCAAAAAGATTTGAAGGTGGTCAGGGGATTCAGAAGAGCAGGGAGGCTATGCTCAAAGGCAGCGGCGGAAAGGAAAATTTGAGAGCATAGATGTCAAGAGGTCCGAGAAAGGAACTGCTGCTCCTGCCTCTCCATGTCACCCCCATGTCAGTCTCCTCCCCATCACCACCTTTACACCGCTGCCCTCCCTCTTCCCATTGTCTGCAGGCAGTGAAACAAACACAGAAAGCATGGGATGAACTAAGTGGGATGGAAAGGGGAAGACCTAGAGTCCATTCAGAGCAGCTGGGGAACCTGCAAGCCTCCCTTACTGCAGAGCAAAGACTCTGGTTGCACTTTGACCCTGCCCTTCAGCACTGTTGGCTGCAGCTGCCAGAGGTCAGATCTCCCCCTCACCAAAGGGTCCTTGAAGTACATGAGCCTGCGGTGATCCAGCGTGAACCAGCGCTTCTTAAAAGCCTCTCTCTGCTGTGAAGGGAAGAGGTGACATATGTAAGGGGACAGTGCCCTCTGCCGCGAGCAGTGCAAATTGATACCCAAAATTCATCCCAACCACTTGAACCAAGCCCCTGCCTTAACAGCAACCTCCTCCTCACCCTTTCTGAGCTGAGAGTGGGGATCAGTATCAGGTTTTTCAGTCCCAGCTGCTGTCCCCAACTCTTGGACTTCTGTGAAGGACCCCAGAGTTGAGACAGGAGAAATCTAGACGCTAAATACCTGTAAGGTCACGCACACACAGACACATGCAGAGAGATCTGTTGTTCTGGGAGAAAGCAGGGACTCTGGCTTCATCTACTTTCACATGTGTCCTTCCCCTTCCTTTTATTCTCCCCTCCCTTGGTGCACACACACTGTTCCCACGGGTGTCTAAAGAGTCAGGGGGAATGGGGAAACAGCAGGAGAAAAACATTGAAGTAGGGAAGGTCAGTGGCTCTCTGGCAGGTCCCTGACAGATTTTTTTCTCCCACAGCAGCTCACCTTGGGACCAGTCTTCTCCATATATCCCTCCTTCAGGAAGTTTCTCGTCAGCCGATTTTTAATCTGACAAAAAGGCAAGAGTAACATTCACTTAGCCATGTTTCTTTGCTATTCGCTTTCACCCCCCACCCTTCCTTCTATTCTCCCACATTCAGCCGCCTTTTAAATTCATGTTTGCAGAACTGCCTAGCCAGGAGTCACTTCTGTCTCCAAAGTGCCCAGAAACAGCAGAGAGCGGTTGTTCTCTGGCCATCGCAGGCCCTTTTACACACTTCCTCATCCCTCTATCTAAACACTGCAATTTCCACTTCTGTACCTGTGGATCTAATAGTAACTAATGGGGTCTTTTATCACTTAACCAAGTACCAGCAGGAGACTCAGCACTGCACTCTAGTGCTGCCTTACCTCATTATCACTGGCAATGGGAAATGCTACCTTCAGATAATGGAACTGCACAGAGCGAATGGCATTGAACCAGTCCACTACCTCCTGAGAACAGAAAAGGACAGGACATAAAGCTTAGCCAGAACAAGTGAGCCATCTAAATTCACCCAGCTGCACCCAACCCTATGTTAACTACAAACATGGCCAGCTCTCCCTCCCCAGCACCTACAGCATCTCCTTCACACACACACAGCCTGCACGGCAGCCCCATTCCCCACATGCACAGGCAGCACATCTGCACATCTTCTACGGCAGCTCCTCCCACACAAACCGACTCAGCCAGTGCTCCTGCCCTGCTCCCTGCAGCAAAACTCTCTCACAGACACACAAACACAGAGCCAGAACCCCCACCCTGTTACCTACAGCAAATCACACACGCACACCCCATCCTACCCATGCTTCAGACTATTTAATACCAGCAGCTTCTCAAATCACCTCAATTGCTTTGCAGTGTTTGATGCTAAAACAAGATACCTTTCCACTTTCATGGTAAACAAATATATTCCGGGTCTTGTTGTCTTTGAGATAGGTGAGCTGCAGGCCATTGGGGTTCCCAATCTTCACTGGCTGGAACGTAGCATTGATGACATCTATTTTAACATTGATTTTGGGTTCTTTGGCCTGAGAACAGAATGGCATTGGTCATGCATGAGCAATCCTAGTGGGAAAGAGACCTGAGCTGACTTAATGGGGTAAGGCAGGGTCAGAGGGTGTTAAAAGGTAATAACTGCCCCTTCCCAACAGAACTGTTGTAGCACACACTCCCTCCACTGTGTGGCGTGCTCAAGCCCAAACAGTGGCCCAGCCCCTCCAATTTAGATTTGAGCTGTGCCTACTATGGAACTGCCAGTGAGACACTAAGAGTGCATCTGACTTTACAGCTGAGCCAGTCTAAAGGCTAACTGACCCCAAAAGGAAAGACCCCACTCCTGCTCCTCCCTACCCCAAGCCATTCCCTCCTTTGCAACAGTATACTAGCACTTGCCCCATTCATTTCAGGGAGATGAACTAGCAGAAGAGTAGCCCTCCTCAAAACAAACCAAACAACAGGTTTTTGCCAACTTGGCTCACAGTGGGGTGAGGCTGTTTCCAGGGATGGTGCAGGATTACACAGCCAGGCAAATGGATAGGGATGAAGTGAAAGATCAGCCCTTTTACCAGCACTGAGGGAAGGGTGTAGGGAAGCACGAAGGGAGGATGTGGGAAAAATGTCAACCTGACAGTAGGAAGGGGACCCCTTTCCTCAGTGACATATTTCTGTTATCATCCCTGGCCTGGGATGAGCAAGGCAACCTCAGAAACATGCGTAGGAAATAGAAACATCTCCGTGACCCGACCCCACTGCCCTGGGTGGCATATGCACTTGAGGTGTGAGTTGACCACCATACTCACATCCTGCTTGGTGAAATACTTCAGACATCCCTCTCTCTCAGACAAGAGGAACTTGCGGGGTAGGAACTGACCATTGTCTCGGCCTCGCTTCCAGAGGATGCCTTCCTTCACCCCTAGGAGCAGAAAGGCCACTTTTAAGAGCATTCCCCCACAGTCACGGTAGGCATCAGAGAGCTGCATGCAGCCTGGGGTCCCAGCCACACCTCTGGGATAAAGCATGTGATGGACTATTGCTGAGAACAAACACCTGAGAAGGAGAGGTCTCACCTCTGACTTACAACTGAAGATAGTCGTGTTCCTGGGTTTGCAGCCCAGGAACCCGATAAACGGTCACCAAAAGACATTCCTAGATGCTTCCCACCTCCTAGTCCAGCTCCCACAACTGCCTCTGACAGCATGAGAGCCATCTCTCCAGTGAACACCAGAGTCCTGGCCCACAAAGACCCTGGCATGGGACCAGAACTCTTCCCACTTGACTCTGCAGGCCCTTGGGCTCCAGCACCTTGTGTCACAGCACTGGCAGTGACATTTCAAAGACAACTGCTGTGGTTGGAGGGGGTGGCATGCAGCTGGACAGAAATTCCTTACTGCAGAGGTCTGGCTCCACCAGGAGCAGCAAATGCCTTTGAAAAATGCCAGCTGGTAATACCAAGCTTGGAAGCAACCCGTGGCAGTGTTAACCTACGCTGCCCACAATTTAAACTCCCCCAAAATAATGCCCTGTAAGTACCAGCTGGGTTCTCAGGCGTACATGTGGGATTTGCAACACTGACACTATGAGCTTTCTCCTCAGCGAAGGCAACAGGCAGGATATTTTGATGCTGTGCTCCACTCTTACCATCAGAATATGGCAGCTGTTTTCCCGGCTCAGTGAACTCTTTGCGTTCATATTTGGCCCGTATCCACTGTTCTCTGAGCACCCTGGGGAGAGAGGTGACAGGTAGCTCAGAAACAAACTAGAGGAACCCACAACTGCCCTTCCCCCTTTTCTTCTGTATGCAGCAACTTACTGGCAGTCATTGTAGGTTGGCTGGTAATAGTAAATAGGGATGTGAGCTTCATATGTGGCTTTAGTCACAGCATTCCCATGCTTGGCCAGAAACTGCAGAGTCAGAGAGAGAGTTAATGCCTTCCCTTTGATGCAGACTCATGTTGGGCTTTTTCTTTCCTGACCCACTACAGGGCTAGATGCACGCTGAGCTCTAATGGAGCATTCTCTTTCCTGTCCATTGCAACATCCCAGCAAAGTCTGGCTACAGAAAGGTGGGTCTCAAAGGTCTTGTCTACTCTCAGAAGTTACACTGGTTGCACCTGAATCAACAGAATGCCATAAATGTCACTTCCGTGGGGCTGGGTGCACACAGATTCAGTGGATTTGCTGCCATGCCCCACATCTCTGGGGAGACCGAGTTCAATGACAGCTCTGCAATGCCGTCTGGGAGGACATTCCAAACCTCTTTGCTCCTCTCCAAAGAGCAGCGAGATACAGATTATTTTCTTTGGATCTCTGGAAAATTTTTTCAGTCCCCTGAAGATTAAGGGGTTGAGGGGGGTGTAACGGGGAGAAGTCAAGTTCCCATAAATGCCATTTTTCTCAAGAGACCACATTATATCTGGAAACTCTTCTTGGAGCATGGAATTGCCCAAGATTTTCCCCTCGGACTGCTGAAACCAAGAGGAGACATTGAGGCTGGATGGTGCTGGCAAGTGGGAAATGAGTAATCTGGAGCAACAAAGACCCTGAGCCTTGGCAAGATACATTGCAAGAGCTCTGCATTTGCCATAAAGTAACAGGACATGGGAAGACACATAAGGCAAGTGCATCATCCCTCTCCCAGTGGGTTATGGGGAGTTATCCTCGCTTAAGTATCCAGAGCATGAGTAGCAAAGGCACTATGTATCAGATTAAATCTCCAACTCTGTGAGGCCAAAGGGCTGATTTTCCCAGGACATGTTAGTGTATGGCCTAGACCCAACCCACCTGACACACTAGTGGGGATAAAGATCTCACCTGCACCTGAGCATCATCCCAGTGGTCCATCTTCAGGGATTTGACTTTGCTGATGCTAGGGATGTTGCGGTGAATTCCTGAGCAGCTGAGGCATATAAAGACACCCAAAGTAGAGGATGCCCAGTCAGGATCTGAGGGTATAAAAAAGGGTATGACTAGAGGTGGTAAATTCCCCTGGAAGATATGCCTCAACTGAGAACATAGTCTGGAGAAACAGAGAGGTGGGTCATCACAGTTTCATCTGAGCTGATTAATTAACACCCAAGGTACAGGCAGGAAAAAGCATAGCTATCAGTCCCACATTCCACCTGCTTCAACCACTTCATCTGAATCTCTATTGACCTGAACCTTGAAAAACTCCAAAGTGCTCTGCGAACTCCCTTTGCGTAACGGATCACCCAAGATGAAACTGAAACCAGCTCTGGGAAAAGACTCCAGGAGCTGTTTAGTGCAACACAGCAAACCCTCAACAGTTATTTAGCTCTGGGAGTGGAAAGCGGCCTTGAATCCAAAATTCTCCAGGGAGAATTTAAGAAGGCAAAATGGTACTAATTACCCCAGTCTTAATTTGGCTTGGGTRGTACGCTCCACGTGCCCCTTTTGGGAGGAGTACAATGGGTGTTTTTAGCAGCGCCTGTAGGACCTCAAACTGGATACCCTTTCGAGAGGGTAAGCCGTTCAGTAGAAGAAATCTCCGAGGTGCCTGTGGCAGGTTGTCAGTTCATAGCTGAGTCACGGAGGAGACAATGCCCTCCTGAATCATGCCTTCTTTCTGGAGCAGTTAGGATTTCACCAGGAGCTTTCCTGTCAGGTCCTGACTGGGCATGACCTTGATTTGTAATTGAGATCTGACATGACTACAACCCACAGTGCTGCAGCTACACAGCCCCTGCTCATCTGGCACTACCATGTCCCTGTCCTTATTCCCACCAGCGCTGTGGCAGCATCTCTTTCCTCCTCCCTTGCCAACTCACCTCCAGGGAGAGGAAGCGAATATCCAGAGCAATGCCTCTCCTCCCTCTCTGCCCCAGGCTCCTGTGCAGTCAGATAGCCGGCACCAAACCACTGCTAGAGACCAGCCCCAGCTCCCTGCTTCTGACTCTTCCTCCAGCAGCCCTCAGGGACTCACCTGGCTTCCCGCAGTCTGCGCAGAAAGAGTTTTCAGCTCTTCTCCACACCTCCTTCAGGGCCTTCATGCTCCTCTCGTTGCCTCCAGCCATCACGTCCAAATGCTATCCCTCTGGGCAGGGCAGGGCCAGGAGGGCAGCTGCCTGCGCCTTCTGCACCTGTGGGCCAACCCGCTGGGTTGCCCAAGGGAGAAGGAGCCACCAGAGAGCCAGAAGCTCTTGCAGAGGGAGGAAAAAGGGGAAAGCAGGAGAAGCTGTAAGGTTAATGGAAGGTGTGGAGGCCTGATGGCGCACCTGAGCCAGCTGAGCACAGGCAGGGACGAAGAGGCTAGAGGCTGAAGTGCACCCAGACTGTGAGTGAGGAGGAGGAGGAGACCTGCCCCATGGGCGTGGAGGGAAGTGCAGCAATTAACCACAGAACTGGTTTTTCCGCATTTCTGCTGGTGAAAGGACAGGCCAGGAAAAGAGCGCAAGCAGCAAGAGAGCTGATAAAGGCAAGGCGGCCCTGGACAAGCAGCCGCCAGGCCATGTCACGACTCGTCACACTCTGTGGGCTGGGGGGGTTGGCTTTGGCTGCCCCTGCAGCACTTCAGGAGCTTCCACCAAAGTCAGCTGGCCACCACACAAGCATTACACCCATTTTTAGTGCGAGGACTGGAGAGCAAGAAAAGTTCAAGAGTTCAGCCAAAGTCACTCAAGCCAGCAGCCAAGAACACGGCAGTCCTGATGCCCYCACCTACTCATGCCGGTACCTCTCTCCATCCATCATTGACTACAGAAACCACGGCTGTTCAGCCAGGTGCTGCATCTTGGAGACTCAGTGTCAAGTGCCGAGACCCGTCCCCATACTTGCCCCCCCAGGCTAAGAGCAGCACAGGTGCCACTGACACCAAGCAATGACAATAGCTTGAAATAAACTCTCAGACCTTTACTGAAGAAATGCAGATATTAAGTATTTGGAGGAACGATCTTTATTAAAGAGATGCAGATGTAAAATACTCAGAGGAGTGGCAGAGCGGGTCTCAGGGCAAGCGATCGGGTGCTACACTGGCCCCACAAGGCAGTGCCATAAGAGCCTTTTGCCAGGAGGGAGCTGAAGAGGAGCATGAGATGGAGGCACCCAAGCCTGAAGGAGCACCCTGCCCACCCCAGGCTGGATGCCTGGGCTGGCGGCAGACACCTGCAAGGTCCACAACAGCAGCTCCTCTCTCCTGGCCCCAACTTGGGGGAAAAAGTGCACCAGGAGCGGGTGAGAAGACGCACACAGGTCCCACACACCAGTGGGACAAGAGGACCCGATGCCGGCCCCACTCCGCTCCTTCAAGCTGCCCCGCAGTCAAGGCAGTGGCCTTAGCGTGCCCTCCCTCCCACTCACCCATAGCCCACCGCCGGTGATGCTCGGGATCCCCCCACACCCTGGGGCCGCCCGGCCCTCAGCCCAACAGCGGCTCAGCCGACGAGAGCCGCTCGCTTGGGATCTCGTGAGGAAACCAGCCCCTTTACACCTCCAGGCGCGGCGGCACAAAATGGCGGGCGGGCCAGGGGGCCGCCCCTCATGGCCAGGCGGCAGCGGAAGGGGCGGGCGGCAGCGGCGGCAGCAGCAGCGTGGTGCCGCCATGGGCCGCAAGAAGAAGAAGGGTCCCAGCGGCCGTGAGGGGCGGCTGGTGGTGACTTTCGATGAGGAGAGGCGGAGGTGAGGCCGGGAGGGCCCCGGGGTGGGAGGGAGGCATCCCCCGGTGAGGGGGTCCCTAAAAGCCGGGGGTTTTCTGTGTTGCCGGCGGCAGGGAGTACCTGACCGGCTTCCACAAGCGGAAGGTGGAGCGGAGGAAGGTGGCGCTGGAAGAGATCAAGCGGAAGCTGAAGGAGGAGCAGAGGAAGATGAAGGAGGAGGTACACCCCCACACACACCCCGGCCCTCCGCGGGCAGCGCTGAGAAGGGGGTCCCCCTTCCCGCCATGGCGGGCTGGGAGCGGGGCGGGCCGCCGGGCAGGAGGCGTCTTCGGGCTTCCCCTGCCCCGCTTGCAGGGGGATGGGGCTATCCCGGGCGGAGGGCGGGCGGCTGGGGCGGCAGAGGCGCCGCAGTGACCTGTTTCCATCCCTCAGCGGCACCAGGAGTACCTGAAGATGCTGAGCGAGAGGGAGGAGGCCCTCGGTACGTGCTGGCCGGTCGTGGGCGCTGGACCCCCGCCAGCGGGGTGGCTGCGTGAGGGGCGGGAGGTGGGCGCCCGTGGTCCAACACCCTTGGCTGGGTGATCGGAGCTGGAGCAGGGATGCTCGCACATCAGCCCGCGGGGTCAGCTCCTCACACATCCCCCTGGGAAGCTGGGCGGTGATGTGAGCGGTGACCCCCTCAGCCCTCTGTCCCTGGCGGGAAGGGGGTCAGGTGGGTTGTACAGAAAGGAACATGCAGGAGGACATCTCYAAGGTGCTAACCAGATCCCCTCTGCTGGGAAAAGGAGCTTGCCCTTCATGCTTGCAGTGCCAGTGTTCAAGCCCCTTCATCCTCTAACCCTGCATGCAAAGGCTGGATCTCCCACCTCCAGTGTGGCAGTGCAGGAACGAGCGACCATACCTTGTGAAAAGTTGGGCACTTTGCAGTGCGGGATTTCTTGTCTCCCCAGATGAGGCTGATGAACTGGAGCACTTGGTGACGTCGCGGACAGAGTCTGTGAACATCGACCACCCAAATCACATTGTAACAGTGACCACCATCAGTGACCTGGACCTCTCAGGGGCACGCCAGCTGGGACTGACCACCCCTGTGGTAAAGCCTCTTGTTGCTTCTCTGACTGTATCAGCTGTAAGCATTCTTGGGGCTGGCTAGGTAGGGCTGGTACTCCCTGAATATTCCCAAAGACATGCAGCTGTCTGGGAGCAGGGATGAAAAGGGAAACTCATAACTCTCRCATTCCTCCGCAACTTATGGTGGGCCTCTAAAGAGGAAAAAATGTCCTGTGTGAACAGCTCGCTCCAAACCTCCCTGGAATCCTTTGCTAGTCCCAGCTGACCTTGTGTAAGTGAAAGGTGCCACAGGGCTGGATGGGAAGAATGTAGTATTTTAAAAGCAGATACAATACAAACAGCAAGATTTCAGACTTTGCTGCGTGGACTGTCTTCAACCCCTTTCCTGTGTCCTGTCCAGGAAAAATTAGTATTAGCATGAGGAGGGATTTGTCTCTCCATGATCCTGTGCTTGGACCACGAATAAGGAAACCATTCGGTTCTGGTTGTGGTTGCTTTTATTCTCAAAACATATTGTAACTGAGATCTCATATTTGTCTCATAGAGGCTTTCAGGCACTGGTTGACTTGATCCTTTTGATCTTCATGACTCATGGCTGGATTTGAGCTCTTTGGGGAAGTGTCTGTGTTACATTTGTAAGGTCATCTTCTGATCTGAAAATCCACTTAAAGAGGTTTTGATAGTAATTTAAGAAAAAAGCTGAAACCTTCAATTCATAGTTTAGACTTCAATTGCATGGCCATTAAGATCATGCTGAAGTTTTTGGATCTTAGGGTGGATTACTGTAGGACTTCTCACTGGTTGCCCCTTTCTGAGGGGCTGCGATAAGAAACCTTGAGTTTTGGACAGCAAGGGATGTGGAGAATAAAAAAACCTTCATCCATGACTAGATGGTTCACAAAACAGGATGAAATCAAGAAGGCAGCAGAAACACTGGAATCGCAAGACTGCCTGTTTTAATGTGTCTATAGGGATTTTTTTTCTCTTCTGCTTCCTTTTTAAGGGAAAAAGTGATGGATCAGAAGAAGAGAAAGGGGAAGAGGCGGTGAACAAGCCTTTAAGAACAATGCCCAAGAAGTCCAGAAACCCCTTCCTCTCTGAGAAGTATGTATGAATTCATTCAACTCTTKGCTGCTAGGCTCTGCAAGCTGATCAGGAGGATCTTGCGTTCCCAGATCAGCGGTGTGGTTGCAGGGAGGCGATGCTGTGCTGCCTGGGTGCCGGTGGGCAGGAGCCAGCAGAGGGCACTGGCAGAGCACAAGGCTGCCCCGGATGCTCCATTCCCATCACRTTGATCCCTGGTGACAGCAGGAGGAGGAGGATGCGGTGCAGGGCGGGCTTTGTCCTGAACTGTTCACCTAGTCCTTCTCCAGATACTGCAGGCAAGAGTGTATTGCAGGGTGCAGAGTTTGTCTCTAGGATTGAAGGTCAAAAGACCCTAAAGCTTTGGCATTCTCCACATTTTTCAGTATCCAGGATTTACAGCTACTTTGGGGATTCAGAGAATTACTTAACTCTGTGGTGGCTGGCCAGCCCACTGCTCAGAAAATTCATTTTGGTTGTTAATTGCATGTGTAGACTTGCAGGTTTCCTGCCCTGTCAGGATGATGCCCAGCACAATGGAGTTCCTTTGGGGCTTGCCGTGGCTGGTGTCCACTCCTGCTGGGCCACACAGGGCTCTCCTGCTATTGTTGTGGTGTTGCCTTGCTCCTGCAGACTTTGGTCCCCAAACATTTCTCTCTTCCTGCCCTGCACAGGATCTCTTCTCTTACTGCCACGCTGCACATGCACAGCCAGAAAAAGACGAAAGGAAAGAGACCCCAGCGTGGGCAAGGCCGACGCAAGAAAATCCAGAAATCCAGCACAGGGCGAACTACTAAGACTCAGCGACGGAGGCTGACGGGCAAAATGGGCCGCGACCAAGATTAATGGAGAAACTAGTGCTTGGACCAGTAGTTGGGACAGTGCTCCACATCTGGCCTGCTGGTCTTCAGAGCCCCTTCATCATGGGCAAGGGCCTTGTTTACTTGGTTCTCTGAGCAGCAGTGAGCCCAGTTCAGCCTTTCTCTCACCTCCTGAGCACTGGCCACAGTGACTAGACACTCTACCCATTTATTTCAGCAGTGATCTCCAGCTAAGTGTCTGGGTGCCACGGAGTCTCTAAAAACTTCTACTGGGGGTCAGATTCTCTGTTTGGTGTAACCCTTCTGTCCTTGGGCCTCCCCTTCCAGAGTTGATACTTGGCTTTATCAAAGAAGAGGATCTGGGGCCGAATGCAACAGGCACATCATCAGGGCAATTTATGAGACTTTGAAGAGCTCCGCTTCCATGCGTGCAGCAGTGCCCTGGCATTTCTGCTGTGCAGTACATCCTTTGACCATGGAGACACAGTGTTGTCTTGTCTCATGTGTTTCTTTTCCAGTGCCACATCTGAATGCAGGGGTACTTTTTGTTTGGTACCTTTGCCAGGTGAAAGTTGGTAACTTTGTGAATAAATCTTTATGAAGTCATTTTGCTAAGAGAAAAACATTTGTGACTTATTTGAAGCATAACAGCAACTGTGTTAACACCAGTACCAGCTGGAAAGAGGGGAGATGATTCTGGGTGCTTAAAGGATATTGAAATCCACTGGTGCTTGGGAAATGGAATAGCTAGGAGCTATTTCTGCGGTACCACAGAGCCAGCCAGAGCAGGAATGGCTCATTCCATTGTCTGCTGAATGTGTCGATCTTAATTGTGATAGCTCAGAGGAGTATGAAATGCCCTAATGCCCTTGCTGTATGTGTGTGGCCCTTGCTGGGATGGGAGCAGCAGAGGCTGCCCTCTACCTCAGGGCTGCTGCAGTCATGGGCAGTTAATTGCCTTTCTTCTTGGGACCTCAATATATGTTTTTTAGCATGGATGCCTTCAGCAGGGGAGGGGGGAAAGGTTTGCATGGTTGGGGTTGAGGAATGCTGGTGCCAAAACTGGGAGTGAATCCTCTGAGGAGGAGAGAGAGCCTAGGCAGCATGCTGGCCCCTGTCCTCGAGTATCTATAGGAGATGGGGGCTAGTCTGCCTCTGGCAGCCAGGCCCTCTCCCTTGCCACATGTGTACTGGAGAGGAAATGACAGAGAGAAAAGGCCTGTGTGGCCAAAACCCACACCAGAAAATTGGCAACCCGGCAATGGGCGAGTATGTAGATTCCCCATGCCAGAAATGGGAGGAGGAAGAGTAAACCAGTGCCTGAGGCTTCATGGAGGAACATCAGAGCAATGCTGATGGCCACCAGCTGCTAAAGCTAATGACACAAGCCTGGTGTGTCTCTCATCATTTCTTGGAGCATGCACATGCAAACATGCAGAAATTCTTCAGTGTTGAGGAGGGGGATGTGATCTCAACACTGAGAGCAGCTACACAATTTCTGCTGGAGCATGTTCCTCTGGAGGGAGCTGTGTGACGGACATGCTTGTGAGGAACGGAGTCATTTTGCACCTCCCTTTCTCTTCTAAGAAGGTAAATGGCAGTGAAGTGGATACTGTTATCCCATGTGCCACTGGTGCCTTGTGTGCTTGGACTCCGAATCCCATCCTGAGCTCTGAGGCTTGGCGCTCTCAGGCACTAATTCTGAATAACCCTGGTCACATCGTGAAAGCACAGTGTGTGTCGTTTCCTCACCTCCAAAATAGCTGTGGTGATCTCTCGCTCTGCCTCAAGGCCACTCCAGAAAGCTTGTGGGGTTTAATGCGTGACCTTGCCTGTCTTGCCTCGGGGTGTTGGGTGTTTCAGAGCTGCAGAAACACAACTTGGGGACAAGGCCAAAAGTGATGCATCCAAATTGTCCAAGTGGTGCCATGTGCAGAGCACAAAATGTTTCTTGTTCTGGTTTGGGAGTTACGTGCTCTAGAGCCATTCTGCGGTGGTTGAGTTTGAGGGGGATGTAGGAGGGAAGGAGAGGAAAGTTCTGTTTGGGGTGGTGCGCCACACCAAGGGGGCTGCAGCTCAAAGCTGGAGGACAGTGTGTGACAGCCTTGGTCTGGGTCATACAGCAGCTTTCCCTTCTCTCCAGGACATAGTGCGTTGTGGAGTGACCGTGGACAGAAGGTGACTTGCACTTGCCCCCACCCCAAGAGCTCTGGAGCTGGAACGGCTGCTGTTAAGGAAACATACAGTTCATGTGTTTGTGAAATCTGCTGATGTGTGGAGAGTGAGCTGTGGGTTGGGTTGCCTTCCGCAGCCTGTAGACAGCTTGGCATGGTAGTTGGGACAGCGCTGGATTACCTCTTTATAATCCTGCTGGTATATTAAGAGTGACCTCAATAGCACTTCAGTGTTTGTTATTTTGCTGCCAGGTGATTTAGAAGAATCTCTCTTTTAGTTTGTTTCCCTGGCCCTAATAACTTCCGAGCCTTTCTCAAGYATCAGCTGAAATCTCCAACGGCCTCTGCCATGCTCCGAAGACTTCCAGTTCCTGCTGGAAGTTGTGTTTTCACATTTAAAAAAAAAAAAAAAGCATATGGAAAAACTGAGAACAGAGCTGTTAAATCCTATTGGAGTTAACCATCAGGATTGTTCGCTGCGCTATTGATTTCTCCATTTGATTGATTAAAGCTTTATTTTGTAATGTAAATTACTGACTCAGCCCTAGCCTGCTGTCTTTGTTACGCACAGGGTGTGCAGTCGGGCTACCCCAGGATATATTGGATCAAGGATATGAGCTCCCACACACAAGTTAGTGTGTTAAGTGTTTGCCAGACATATCACAGTTCATACAAGGCTGTGGCTTAAAATTTTTCTTGTTTGCTGCTTCCCCTTGTTTTAAAGATGCATTTGAGCATTTTTGTTGTTTTTCCCCCTCAGCTGCTCACAAACAAATTCCAGCTGTTCAGGAGGAAGCTGCTTCTGAATATAAGGTACCTGCAAAAATCAACGTGCTAGTCCAGCCGCTGCTCCAAAAAGCAAAAGCAGAGACCAGCAGCTCCCTGTGTGCCCCCCTTTCACGACCTATGCACAGGCTTTTCACACTTGGCTCTGCAGCTAGGCCACCTCGGGCACCTGCGCGTTACTCGTGCTCGCGCCTGAGGGCTCGCACGGGGAGATGCAAGGCTTTGACGTGGGCTGCCACGCTAGGGTTTCCATGCACGATGACCTTCGCTGGCTAGACTGCGATTCCGCACATATGCACGCACAAAAATATAATTGGGATTACAGAGGATCAAAACCAGACTGGGAGCCAAAAAGGTCAGACAGTTGAGGAAAAACAGGAGCGCAGCGCAAAGCAGGCATGGCTGCAGTGTGTGCATGAGCTGTGTGATAATCAGTGCACTGTATTTATTGCTCTTAAGTACCATATCAAGCTCAAGGCTGTACCCAGTACAGTCCCACTGCTGCTTGGAAAGGAACTGGGGAAAAAAGTTACTGGGAGAGTGACAAGAGCTTTTGGGGACTAATGGAGCTGAATAACTGGGGTTGTTTGGGAAGGACAGGGTTGGAGAGTGAATTGCAGACTGCCTTCAACTGGTAAACAAAAAGTGAAATTAAGCTTTTTTTTAATGCTCACCAGGACCGGGAAGAGAAGCAAGTTGAATTGTAGCAGGGGCAACGGAGGACAGATGTTAAGCACGTTTCACTAGGAGTAGTGAGGCTCAGGCAGGGCTTGAGCTTGGCCGGTAAAGCCCAGGTTAGACAAACCCCTTTGGGGAGTGCTGTGGGTAGGGATGACCTCCCGTTGGACCTGTGCTGGGGGCACGGTGACGTTGTGCTGTCTCGGTGCTTGCGGATGAGTCCACTGCTTTGGCACCTGCTTGGGGTTCAAGTTAACTAATTCCTGGGGTAATGCCTGCGGAGGAGGCAGACCCTCGGCAGGCAGGGAGATGGTCCCGGGGAGGAATGGCAGGGAAGAGGCCGAGGTATGAGGGGGCAAGGCGGGGGGATGAGCCGCAGCCCGCTGCCCCCTCCCCAGGCCCAGCCTCCCCCCAGCCCCGGGGCGGCCAAGCCCGGCCCGGCCGGGTCGATCGTCCGCCCGCTGACACCGACACGTGGGTGCCTGCACCCGTGGGCGCCATGGCCCCGCGCCTCCGCCAGCCACTCAGAGGGCGATATTCAAATCACTGCTCGGTGGCAGCCAATGAGAGGGGAAGGGGCGGGGCCTAGCTCACCGCGGTTCCCACGGCGAGCTTCATTGAGAGGGGAGCTCGGCGGGCGGAGAGGTGCTGGGAGCCATAGGGAAGCTGAGGTACTGGGGGTACTGGGAGCACTGGGCATGGCTGCATGCATGCATGCATGCATGCATGCATGCTAGAGGCCCTGGGGAGCGCAGCATTACCCTGGCAGTAGGCCCCAAGCGCCCCATGGGATGTGGGGAGCAATGATTTGCCCATCAGGCAGCGGGGTGCCATGGGCTCCAGCCATGGGTGGCACTCCATGGGCAGAGGTGGGCAGCAATGTAGGGGTGTTTCGTGCTGCAATCCTGGTAGGTGAGTGCTTAGGTTCCTGTCCGGTGTTTGGTGTGAATGAGTCAAGAAAACATGCCCCAATGAGAGGAGGGAGGCTGCAAGGTTGGTACTAATGCAACTTGCTGTATTGCAAATGAGTGCACTGACAAACAAAAATTATAGCTTGGTTTTGGCGTTGACAGTTGGCCCTGGTTGTTTTGGGGAGCAGCCATAGCCTTGATCAGCTGCTCTGACTCAAGTGTCCATGTTTAGGGGAGCAGTGACACGTTCACATCAGGGATGCTGGACTCATCCCACACTGATTTCCTGTCCTTCTGTTGGTGCCTCCTCCAGACAAATTAAGCGGAGCCCTCCCAGCACAGATCATATCCTCAAATCCAAGGACTCGCTCTCAAACCCTGTGGGACAGAGGAGGTGATGGTGGGCAGGATGCTTGTGAAAAGCCAGGACAGAAGTGTAGAACCCAGCTGTTGTGCTTAGCAATGCTTGTTGCCCTTCACAGTTTTGCAATCGACTGTCTTACAGGTCTCAGAAATTTTAGTATGATCAACAAGTTTAGGAAGAGTCACAGTGGGTTTCCAAATTTCCTAAGCTGCTTATAGCTTATGAGCAACATAGTCAAGAAGAAAGGTTTCCTTCTTGTGCCTTTTAAGAGAGCTTGAAGGAAGAAAACTTCCATCAAACAAAATAGCAGGACATGAGCCTCATTCCCTCTGTTCGCAGGAACTCTCAAATTGGGGGATGTCAGCAGTCATTTGAGGGTGCGGTGCAGTCCCCCTTCTAAAAGAGATCCCTGCTGGAGCATACCCTTTTATTATCTATAATTATATGGATCATACTGATCACCTTGCACCTGGATGCACTTCAATTCAAGTATTGCCAGCTGAAAGCAGCAAAATTCCTTCTGGGAATAACATTCCTGCTTCCACAGGAGCCTGAGGCTGGGGGACCCTAAGCTCTGGTCTTCTGCTGCTGTTCCTTCCTCCTTTTCCTCCTGGCTGCCCCCTGCCAGCAGCCCATCAGCCAAAGATCTTCATCCCTGCTATGGACAATGTCTGGTTCGGTAAATGACGTGCCCTGCTTGAACTTTAAAGCCAACATATTTGCAAAGAGCCTGTGCCAGCACTGTTTCCGAGCCGCAGGGGCTCACCAGCATGCTATCCAGGTGAGGTCCTCCATCCCACCTGGAGGCTATGAATACTTCATTAAGGGCCCCTTTGTTCCATGTTGGGACTCCATGTGCCTTTGTAGAGATGGAAATCCCTAAGACAAAGGCTCAGCCAGGCTTTCTAGATGTCTTTGGGGGAAAGCTGCATGGGGAGAGAATCTTCCCAGGCACTGGAATCCACCATTTAACCATGCCCAGGCCAGAGGTGGGAGCCACCTTAGCAGGGAAGGGCTGGACACTGGGTACGAGGGGCTTTATAGATCCTGGGAGGGAAAGCAGGGGTGTCACAGATGCAAAGCTACAAGGAGGGAAGGGGGGACTGGCAGAGCAGGGACCCACCCTGGATTAATCTCTGCTTGATGCCTGCTGGCATTTACAGCCTGCCTCACCTAAAATATGGTCCTGGGGGATGTCCCTGTGGCCCCCACCGGCGGTCGGCTTAGGGCCGGGGCTGAGTCCTGTTCCTGGGGCATCTGCAGCGAGCTGTTCCCGGAGGGGAAGGCAGGAGAGGGATAAATCTCATGGGACTTTGGGTTCTGGATACCTCGATCCAACACAGTCCTTCGGCACAGGGCTGGACGCACAAGCCGCTTGGCTGCCTCCAACCAGGCAACAGCCGGTTTCATATTCACGGAGGGTTTCGTGTTGTTCACCATCCTCCAGGAGCGACTGGCCTGGGATGATGAAATAGTAATGAGCCTCCATCTCTCTTTCTCGCCCTCTCCCTCTCTCCCCCTGGCCCCGGGCCCTCTAAGGTTACCTCAGCCCTTTGCCCGCGATCTGCTCAGAGCTGTCGCCTCTGAGCAAATCCTGGCGTGGGCAAGACACTGGAGGGAAGGCGACGCGGACAGCCAGCTCCCCGGAGCCTCCCCCCCTGCTGCTCATAAGCCCCGCAGGTAACAGGGCTGGGGAGGATGCTGAGACACCTGCAAGCCCTGACAGAGAGAGGCTGGGGCTGCAGCCTTCCCTGCAAAAATTGCCCTCCCTCTTGGCTCCGTTGCCTCTCCCCGGGCTATCTGGGCGGCAAGGGAGAGAGGCCGCCAGCAGCATCACTGCTGACACGGCGGGGGTTTCCCTGAGCCCTCATCCGCACGCGCTGTCTCTGGGATGCCTGCAGCATTCAGCATCAAATAGGAGCATGCTAGTTCTCTCTGGCCTCCTGAAGTAGGAGAAAAATCTCAACAGTGGGCTGGGTGAGGTATCAAGAGCCCCAGAGGCCAGGCTGCTCTCAGAGGAGGGAGAAGAAGCAGGCGTTTCTGAAGGGCAGCCTTCCTCCTCATCCTTGACATGCTGACGGCACCATTGCATCCCCTTCTTCCTCGCAGGAGCATGCTGTGGAGGTCACAGGGTACAATGCTGGCAGCGACGCAGACCCAGGTGGGCCCTGGGATGCCCTCCGCATTTTAGCCCCCCAGTGCGAGGTATACGTGTGCGTGGGCCCAGCGGAGGGGACAGAGCGGTGAGTACCAGCCGGGAGCCGCGCTGCTCCGAGCCCCCTCAGTGTGAAAAACGGAGGAGGGGGAGCAGGAAGCCAAGCAGGGGGAAATGAGATGCCTTCTCCCTGATGCTCTGCACACCAGGAAAAAGGTGCTGAGGAAAGGTGCCTGGGAAAAAGGGCTGAGCAACCCCCACACCATGCCCTCTAACCGGGTTCCTCTTGGCTGTTCCCAGGAGAGGTCAGGGGGCCACCAAAAGTCTCCTTCCTCCTCAGTGCCTCTAGAGCAAGGCTGGTGGCCACAGGATGGGCTCTGCCAGCCTGTGCCCATCCAGTGGAGAGAGAGCTGGCATGGCTTGGGCTGCCAGCACTGCTGCCCACCCCTGAGCTCTGTGGGCTGTGCTGACTACCAGCTCTCCTCTCTCCCTGCCCCACAGCTGGCACGAAAGCAGGGGATATCCCCCGCTCAGCCCCGGAGCTGAGGGTGAGCACAGAGAAACCGACCCCAGCGCCTGTGCCGAAGCCAACTCTGCGCTCGCCAGGGTGAGATGGGGATCTCTTGTGGTTTGGGTTATTTCGATCTCCCCAGCCCCCTTAGCCTTTCAATGCCACTTCTGCTGGGCACATTCAGAAGGTTCTGAGATGCAAGGGGGGATCAGCTGAGACCCTTAGTCCCCACAAAGGAGGCTCTCCCCCTAAAGAGCACATGAGATTCGCTCCTGGATTCTCCCATGTGGACTTTCCTATGTTGTTTCTTGCCATGCCCATTGATGTTGGCCTGGGGTCATCTTATGCTCACCCAGCTCCTCTCCTGTTTCCTTTTTACCACAAGCTTTGGGTTGAACGGTCTGTAACTTCTCATATATGCTTTTACCTCCTTCAAGCCCACAAAAGCTACCAGTCCCCACTGCAGAGATCTGCCCTATCTTGTCTCCCAGGTCAGGGAAATGACCCGGTTGTGGGACAACACTTTGGGATCGGGCAAACRGGACATGATGAGCTACGTGGGCCACAAGGAGGAGGTGCGGCCGCGAGCCCCGCAGGCAGACAGACCCAGGTGGGCTCAGCCCATTCCCTCTGGATCCTGGGTGAGAACCGAGGCCCAGGGCTTTAGGAAAGAAATCTGCCCGCTGAAAGCAGGTACACTTGGTTTGCTCCCGTGTGAGATCCTCATCCTGGTTTGCTTTCTACCTGGGGGTCTCTGAAGTTCACAGCAGATCTTTATTTAGATTTAGCATCTCTTTACCCAGTTCTGGTCCCAGGGGGCGTTCGACACCTCCGCGGGCACCATGCGAAGCGATGAGGCCCAGAGTCCATGAGATGGCATCTCTGTGTGTGCTGACCATGAACCATGGGTCTCCTGGGTGTTCTCTGTCTGCATGGTTTGGCATGCCCTCGTCTCGCAGCGCTGTGTCCCAGCGCTCGCACTCTGCCTGGAGGGAGTCTGGGTTTTATCTCTGCCCTCCTGGACCGTTTCTAGCTCTCCTCCGAAGACCTGCTTTGCTGTGGACGTGGTGGCATCCCGCGTCGCTTATGCCTCCCCCAGTAATGGCCTTCTCCCCGTCCCAGAGCGCCGTCCTGCCAGCCAGAAGCCTGAGGAGAGCTGGCCAAAGCACTGCATAGAGAGCAGCTATTTCTCCCTGGAGCGCCGGAAAACCAACCCTCCCTGGGCATCCACCCCGCCGCATGCCCCCACTGGCTCCTCGCCAGCCCGCAGCGACCCGGTGGGCATCAGCAGGCGCCTCGCCGGCTCCCAGGTTCGGGAGCCACGCGGGCACCCCAGCAGCGGGGGCGTGGAGGGGCGGCACGGGATGGAGAGACAGGAGTACACGGTGCTGGCAGACCTGCCCAAGCCCAAGCGCCTCGGCCAGCGGGATGCTGTTGACCGCTGCAGCTCCCGCACACTCAGCCCYGGCCAGGTGGAGGTGGAGAGGATATTTGGCTGTGAGCGCAGGTGAGAAGCAACGGGTATCCGCAGTGGTCAGAGGCGGGGGATCACCACCCTATGCTGTCGGGGGGCCCCCACCTCCGAATCGCCACGCCTCAGGGAGAGAGCAGGGCTAGATGGCAAAGCTCAGCTTTCAGCTGTGCTTAAATTTCCCTTAAAGCAAGGGTTGGGTTTAGGCTCAGCGCCTCCTGGCCTGGGAAGCTCCCCCACCRTGGCATGCAGGCAGCAGGGGCCATTGGAAAGGTGGAGCGAAGCTGTGCCACTGGAAGTGGAGGGAGTAGCCCACCCTCCTCATCCTCCCAGCCGCCTCCTGGAAGCCACAGGATGTGCTGCSGAGTGGGGCAAGCCACGGAAAGGGGGAAGGAGAGAGGTGGTCCCTGCTCCCAGAGTCAGTGGCTCCCCAGAGATCCAGGGTCTGCTGTAGGAGCCACTCAGGAAAGCATCRGGGATGCTGAGAAGTCCCCAGTGCTGCTTGGGTCTTGGCTGGAGAAGCATGAGTGGCTCCAATGTTGGTGGCACASGGCAGAAGAGGACATAAATGGGGACCAGGGACATATCATGGGGCAGGTAGGTGAGATGTGAAGGAGCAGATGGAGGGAAGCTTAAGGAATAGCATGAAGAAAACATGAGTGAGGCAGCAGAACATGAAAGCTGGGGTGGTTGAAGCRATGAGGACATGGCAAGAGAGATGCTGTGGTGCACGTGGTGTCCGGGGCTGGTGGAGGTCTGCAGGGTCAGGCTCAGCGGGAGCAGGGTCCTTGGGGGCTCTGCCTCTGAGCTGACAGACTGTGTGTACCCGCAGGAAATTGGAGACCCTGGAGGCCTTCCAGGCCCTGGAGGAAGGCCRCGTGGACCGGCTTGATGGCAAGACCCCAGTGCCACCCAGCAAAGGCCGCCTAGTTCGGAGGCAGTCCAGCCCCAGCCTGCCCAGGGAGGTGAGGCTTGCTTGCATGGCGGGACCCCATCCCAGCTCCCCGAGCTGTGTTGCTTTTCCCAGCCACGTTTTCCTCTACTTCTGCCACATGCTTCTCTCTTCCATTCCTGCTCCCCCTTCCCTATATTCCCAACCCTCCCCTGCCATGAACCAGGACTCTCTGCTCTTAAATGGCAGCAGCCCCTTCACCCTTTGGGTGCAAGAGGCTTCTCTTCAGTACAGGCTGGCTCCGTGCACGGGGATGCAATTGCTGTCTGGGGAATTATTTATCCAAACCATCTCCCAGCCCTAATCCCGTCTTGTTCCCACTGACTGGCATTTTTTTTTTTAAGAGGACTCTGCTGTCTCTCCCCGGTGTTCCTAGGGCCAGTGGCTCTCCTGGCACCTCGAGCAGCACAGCAGAGACCCCAAGGAGYCCCTGCGCTCCCCCAGCCCGGCTCRGCACCCAGAGAGGGCCAGCAGGAACCAGGGGGATCCCCCACGCCCTGCCAGCCCCAGCTGGCTGCTGGAGAGAGGCAGCCGGAGCCCACGCTCTGCAAGCCCAGCCTGCCGGTCGGAGAGGAGGGCAGGGGAGCCTGTGAGCCCTCCCTGGCGCTCAGAGAAAAGCTGGAGGAGCCGAGGGGAGCCCGGCCGCCCCCCAAACTCRGAGAGGGGCCGAGCTGCCTGCCAGGCAGGGGGTATGGGGCAAGCCCCAGAGAGGAAGAGCCGAGGGGACTCCCTGCACCCCGCAGGCCTTGGGAAGGGCTCGGATAACAGCAGGCTGAGCCAGGCAGGGCCACTGCCACGGTCCCTCAGTCCTGGGAGACGTACGGAGAGCACATGGAGAAGCCAAAAGGAGATCTCCCCTCCTGGCCTGATGCGGGGGGCAGAGAGGCAACGGGTGAAGCCAGGGGAGCCGCTGCACCTCAGGGGGCCCGGGAAGCCATCTGAATGCAGCTGGCAGAGCCTCCGGGAAAAACTGCCGCCCTCCCATGCTGGGAAGGGCGCTGGCAGTGACTGGAAAGGCCAAGGCAAGCCCCTGCGCCCCACAAGCCCAACACAACCACTGGAGCAGGACTGGAGGGGCCGGGGGGATGCCCACCAAATGCAGGTGTGGGAGAAGGACTGGAAGCGCCAAGAGAAGCCTGTGTGCCATGCGCATTTGACGCACCAGCTGGAAAGGGACTGGAAAAGCCCCACCAGATGTCTGGACGTAGGACTACGGCCGGATGACAGCTGGAAAAGGCCTGAGAGTCCAGCACAGCGGCTGGAGGACGACTGGAAGGGTCCCAAGCACACCCGAGACACAAACAACCCAGAGAAGCCATTGGAAAGCAACTGGGGGAACAAGAGGCTTCTCATTTATCATGTGAGTATGGCAGGAGCCAGAGCTGATGGGAACCCTGCCAGGCGTAAAACTGGCAAGCATGGAGTGGGTGGGTCCCCTGGGTTGCAATTCTGCACACCCCGGCTCCCCCGGATCCTCTGCTTCTCCAGGGGAGCCACGCTGCCTGCCTGGCACTGGGAGGAGGGAGGATGCTTCTCCCTCTGGCCAGTGCCAGGAGGTGGATGCTCGGATCTGGGAAACTGAGGTGAGGACTAAACCCCCGTGGCTTCAGCTCCTGCTTTCTGTCCCTGTAGCCCCAGTTGGGTGGAGGTGCCTTCCCACGGCAAAGCAGCACTGGCTCCTCGGGAAGCCCACAGCCACGCTCGAATGTCAGCGAGAAGTGCAACAAGGTAGGGGCCAGGCCCTGGGAATGGTGAGGAAGGGCAGCTGCCCTTCCCCAGAGGTCACCACAGACAGCACCTGGGTCTCCAGCACTTGATCTGAGCGGGCTTAGCGTTGTGCTGCCTTCCCATGACCTCCTGGGCACCACGCTCACTAATACACCCCTCCCCTTCGTCCGTCGCCCATTTCTCAGTTGGGGAAACTGAGGCATGGAGCCTTTTTTTAAAGCCAGAGAGGGGTGAGCAGTAGACCTGGGACTAAAATCTCAGCGCAACTGCTTTCCTTCCCTTTATTATTGCCCAATGATAAGACGGCACCGAGGGTTTTACGGGGRTGAAGTGGGCTTTAGCAGCATGAAAGAAGATACGGTCAATTGTGTTGGCATTCCTGGGATACCAAAAATGGCACAAGAGTGGCTTTGAAGGGCTGCAGAACGTGTCCTGGGAGCCCGTGTAGCTGGCAGCTGTGCCCCAAGTCCCTGCCTCCGTCCCCTCCGTGTGCGTCAGTTGTCTTGGCCAGGTTGTCCCCTGCTAGGTCCTGGCTTTGTGCTTTATACAAGGACAAATTGCAGCCGGGCAGGAGGCTCCCAAAGGCCTCTGAAACTTGAAACTGGTGACGTCCCTTCCCTCACCTCCCTGCCCCAGGCCGGAGGGGAGCCCAAGCCCTGAGCTCCCCCTGCACAGCTGGGGCTGGTTCACCCCACCTATCCCAGGTTTCTTCGGTGCCGAGCTCTGGGCCAGACGCCTTTGCTTTGGCTTGCAGCGAGAACCATCGCCTCAGCATACTTGTGCAGTGGAGCGTGGCATTTCATGATGTGCAGCCCCCTGCCCCTTTTCCACCAGGATCCTCTCTAGCAATTCCCCTTCCCTATGTGGGCTGGCTTTCCGGGGGCACCGGAGGTCCCCCTGGACCTGCTACTACCTCTGCCAAGATTGCAAATCGCTGCTTTAGGGGTTCATTTTGGGGGGGGGGGGGGCGGAGGATAAAACTGAGCAGCTTCAGGAGCGAAGGTGAGGATCCTGCTGTGTGCACACACACATCGGGACTGCTTAAAATCCCTGCCTGTAAAAAATCCCTGCCTGAAAAAAAAAATCCCTGCCTGAAAGAAAACCCTGCCTGGGTAAGGGCTGGGCTCCTGGCGGTCCCTTCCTGGGGCAAGAGCGGCTCAGCCCGTCCCTCTCTGGGCTTCAACTTTTCCCGGGCCAGCGGGGAGGGAGGGGGACGCGGCTCATCTCCAGCATCGCCCCCGTCCCGCCCCGCCCCGTCCCGTCCCGTCGGCCGCCACCGCCCCTCGCCCCGGGGCCGGCCCCCCTTTCCGTGCAGCCCGGCAGCCTCGCCCGCCCCGGCGGCTCCATTGGCTGCGGACGGCCGGGGCGGTGGCGGCTGGCTGCCATTGGGCTGCCTGGGCCCTCCCAGGAAGTTTGGGGGGGAGGAAAGAAAAGTTTTTTGGGTGGGTTTCCCCCCCCCCTCCTTTTCTTTTTTTTTTTTTTTTTTTTTTTTTTTTTTTTTTTTTTTTTTTTTTTTTTTTTTTTAATTAAAAAAAGAGGAGAAAGGCGAGCGGGGAGCGCGGGGCGGGCGGCGGAGCGGGCATGGTGGGGCCGCGGAAGCCGCCCGGCCGCTGAAGCCGCCCCGCCGCCCTGGCTGCCAGCGCCCGGCCCCGCCGCCGGCCGCGGCGCCCCCGCCATGACGGTGAGTCGGGACCGGCCCTCGGGGTTTGGGGGGGTCCTCCACCCGGCCGCTCTCCTCCCCCTCGGCCGGGCCTTGGGGGTGCCTGGCGGGACCCCGCGGGACTGGGAGGGGGCGGAGGGCCGGCGGGGCCCCCGGCTGTCAGCCGCCGCCTCCCCGGAGTCCCTCCGCTCCCTGCCCGCCCCGAGCACCGCTGCTCCCCGCGGGACTCCGGTTCCGACGGGTATCCGAGGCTGTGGCTGAGGCTCGGTGCCTCCTCGCCTCCCTTCCCCATCACCGCCGGGCTCCCCTCCAGGGCTCCCCGTGGCCGCTCGGTAGAGTCGCTTCGTTAGCAGCGGGCACCACCCCACCTAGATAGACATCGGTAACGCTGCGTGTAAGCGTGGACTGGGCTGAGGCCTGCCGAGCTCACCACACCGATGACCACAGTCAGATGCGAAATCCGCATCCCCCCGGGCATGGGGAGCTCCTGTTCCCTGTGGGAACCAGATGCGGTTTCGGGGCAGGGAGCATCCCACCCCTGGGGCAAGCCTTCCTCCACGCAGATGTGAGCCAGCCCCGAGAGGAAGGCTGTTGAGCAGAGTGGGGTAATGGAGGTGACAGGCCAGGCTGTGCCCGCCAGCGTTTCACACGGGGGGTGGTAGGAAAGGGAGAGCCTGTCGCCCACTTGTTTTTGCAGCACATATAGATTCGGGAGCTGCATGGGTACTCCAGCCTGGGAGCGGTTTTGCTTCCACCAAACTGAGCTGCAGCGGTTTTGCTTTGTGTTTTGGCCTGGGGCCTGCGCCTTGTGGAGTGGGTTCCCTTTTTGGAGGAGAGGAGACATTGTGTTTTCCGGGAGGCCAAGAGTCCCTCGCACCATATCTTGGACATGAGAGGAAGCGGTGCTCCAGGACCTGCGGTCCTGAGGAGCTTTTGGGAGCGGGAAGAGCGGGAGGCACAGCGATGGCAGAGGCTGGCGATGGAAGGAGCACACCTGACCTTCCCGTCCCTCCCCTCAGACACTGAGCTTTCTCAGCCTGCTGCAGCCTCTTCTCTGCTTCTCCATCCAGGCGCCTCTGTACCACCCAGGAGCCATTCCTTTGCTCCCACCCTGTCCCCTTTCCTTCTTTGGTGTTTACATTCTTCAGATACTTGCAGGCTGTTATCACCTCCCCTGTAGCCCTTCTTCAGCCAGAGCAGGCAGCTGCCTCTCCTTAACCTGCTGTTGTAAGCCAGTCCTTCCAGACATCACCTATGTCCCTAGCTGCTTGGGACCCCCTACGGTGCCTCTACCTGGCCAGCTGCGGGGCTCAACATATAACTCTGGTGGGTACGGATGCAACCAGCTGCCACCTCCCGAGCCAAAGCCTCACGATTCGCAGCCCCGAGCTGCACTGCAGGGCCGTGCATTTTGCTGGGGGTGCATCCTGCTGCATCCTTGCGTCTCCGGCACCCGGATCTCTCCCAGCAGTTTGCCTTTCCTGGACGTTTCCTCCTCCCGCTGCCGGGCCTTTTCCTCTGGATGGCAGGGTTCGGTTTGAACCCTGCTCTCTTCTCTGCCGGTATCCCGAGCTCTTTATGCCAGATAAGGAACCTGGACTTGGTTGTGGGGAGGGGGAGAAAAGTAGCTTTAAGCACTTCGTGCATCAACTGATGCTTCGTCCTACGGTACCAGCCCCGCTATGACAAGAATAGTTCAAAGCCAATTCCAGAGCTGCAGCTCTGCGTCTGGGGGTGGCAGGGAAAACAGGGCTGGCAGGGAAAACAGGAGCCCTGTGCAATTTGCCTGCTTGGGAGAAGCCCTCCGGGGGCATTTTCTGGCCCCAGCACTGCATCAGGGGCAGTGGTTCTGGCAGGACTTTGTGCCAGTTTTCCCAGCAGCATACGTCCTGTTAACGTTCATTATTTTGGCACCTAATGCTTTGGGACTGTAAATCCTCAATTAGACGAGACCCAGCTGATCCATAAAACAGCCCCAGCCAGGAGTCCTCTCGCTCCCTCTCTCCCTATAGTGTTTTTCCACCTCCACGGAGCCTGCCCGGCTCGCTTCTGCCGAGCGCACGTGCGTCCTGGGAGGGGGAAGGTTGCGCTTTGACGTTTCGCCTCCTTTCCTTCCCTCCCGCCGCTCCCAGTTCAGAGCCGGAGCTGAAGTCACCGGATTGGAAGGGATAACGGGAAAAAGGGTGGAGCTGCTGCCACGGGGAAGGAATTAATTTTTGGGGCACTTTTTCAGGGCAGCAGCGGGGCCGGCGGGACGTCCGGGTCTGTAGGGATGGGGATGCGTGCGTCCCCCTCATCTGCCAGCCACCAGCAGCACCCGTCACCTCTGCGGGAGGTGAGGCGTGGGAACCCCCTGTGCCCTTTCTCTCCATTTTCCCTGCCTGCCTCCCTTCCCGGGCGGCTCGGGGCCGCTGTCGGACGCTTCTGGCCGGGCCTGAAGCTGTAGCAGCCAGTGACCCTCCCCTTGGCGGGCCGCCCCGTGCCTGCTCGAACCAATAGCTGGAGCACCGGGGTGGGCCAGCACGTACTGGGCTCTTGCCGCCCCATAACCTTGGGTGCAACCCAAGAGCGGCAGCTCGGGGAGATGAAAGCAGGGGAGGGCTCGGCCCAGCTGGGCGGCCAGGGAGCTGGGCTTGCAGGGCAGCTGCTGCTGGCCGCCGGGCTCATTTGGGGGGCACGGAGTGGCCGTCGGCTTGCCAAGCCACCCCTTCTCACTAGCTCTGTCTCGGGTGGTGGTTGTGGCACGTGGGGACTGCTGGTGGCTTCCCCAGGGCTGGCAGGTCTGGTGCAGACTGCTGGGAAGTCCAGCTCTGGCACCGTCACCTCTCCGGCACTGTCCCCGCCTGGTTCGGCTGCGGAAGAAGGGGCAGATCGGCAAACTCTGGCTTCCCGGGGAGAAGAGGCGTTGGGCTGAATTATTTGGTGGTGCAACTCCTCTGGAGCCAGCAGGGTTGGGAGGAGGACCGGCTCGAGCCTGTTTGGCTGAGGGCAAAGCCAGGGAGAGCGGTTCCCCTGAGTCAGCTCTCCGGCGCTCCACCTTGGGAAGGAGATAAACTGGTTGGGATGCCGCACCAGTGGCGTGAGGTTAGGAGGAGGCGGGGAGGGGGGAAAACTTCTTTCTAGCACGGGGTGATCTGGGTGCAATTCTGTTCATCCCCATCTTCGGTGGCTGTGGCCGAGGCTGGGCAGAGGGCAGGCTCTGCAGTGGGAGGGAGCAGAAAGAGCTGGGCGGTAAAAGAGGAGCCCCCAGCATCTCAGAGAGAATTGAGTCTTGGAGAGGGTTGAGTCTCGGAGAGGATTGAGTGCTGGTTGTGACTCTGATTTCATCTCTACCCTGGGGCACATCGTTTAAAGGCAACGTGTTTTCACAGCTGTTAAATTGCCTCCTGTACATTTGCGGTGAGGGCTGTTTCGTAGAGAGCTGCTCGCGTCTTTAATAAATGATCAGTGGTGAAGTTACCAGAGGGACGTAGCTCTGAGGCACAGATGGCCAGGGTTTGGACAAGGCGTGTCTGGTTCTTTGCGACTTTGCCTCCATCCCTGAGCCAAGCAGTGCAGCATTCCCTTCTGCCTGCTCTGCTTGCCCCTGCCTTCCCCATCTCTGAATAAATACCTCTGAGGCATGCACCTTGTAGAAACCTCCCTGCTGCATATTTTCCTTTAATTTTTTTTTAAACCTCTTTCCTTATCTCCTGCTTCCTCTTACAGGAACAACTGCCTGCTGCTGAGAGCTAAATCCAGTCCTCCTTTGCCACGGAGTCCTACACCCCCATAAGTTTCCTAAAAGCGATGCCAGGCTATTCCCACTTGTTGTTCTGCCACTGGGGACTTGCCTTCCACCCCCTGGCATGAAAAGCCCTTTTGTGGGTCACTTCCAGACAGTAACCCTCTGTTTTGTCCTTTCCTCTCCAGCCGGACCTCCTCAATTTCAAGAAGGGATGGATGTCCATCCTGGACGAGCCGGGAGAGGTAAGCCAGAGGCAGGGGTCTGCCTCTTCCCCCAGTCCCTGCTGCTAGAGATCCCCCGGCGAGCAGCCGATTTCCTTCCCCCTCCCTTGCTGAGGTCACTCCCGCTGGGAAAGGCAGCAATAAGCTTTTGGCGGAGGTGCCTCGCTCTGCGTGCGGGCACGGAGGTTCACCCAGTACCCCTCTCCCAGCCAAGGGGCGCAAGGGGGAGTCGGAAGGGACGTGGAGGAGGGGGAAGAGAAGGCCAAGAGGTCGCAGCGCAGAGCGTCCCTCCCTGTTCCTACGCTTCCCCTGGTAACTGCCTATCCGTTTCCCTCCTGTCTTTTCCCTTCCCTCCCCCTGCCTGATCCGCCTGCAGTGGAAGAAACATTGGTTCGTGCTGACCGACTCGAGCCTGAGGTATTACCGGGACTCGAACGCGGAGGAGGTAAGCACGGCCAGCCTTTCTCCAGCCCTCTCTTCCTTCCCGGCCAGGGGGAGAGGAGCACAGCCCTGGGGTGACCAGCATGCTCCCAGGAGAAGCAGCGGCGTCCTCTCCTCCTGAAAGGTGCCGGAGGTGGCGAGCTGCTCTTTGCCAAGGGGTGACGAAGAGAATGGGTGTCTGAAGGCAGGCTGGCGAAGCCTGGGGTGAAGTCAGTGGTGGGAGGTGAGGAGAAGGGCTGGTCCTGTGGCTGGGCATCTCTGACGCTCTGCATCCACGCTGCTGGCTGCCCCTCGGGTTCAAAGAGGCCATGCTGTACCAGGGAGCTGAGACTGGCTCCCGGAGAGCTGTGGGGTGAAGGCAGAGGCAGCCTGCACTTCGGTTAGGGTGCTGGCAGGTGACAGGGGCTTTTTCAAAGCTGGGTTTGCACTGATGTCCTACCRAGTGGCTGTGCTTGCAGGCTGATGACCTCGACGGAGAAATCGACCTCCGCTCCTGCACAGACGTGACGGAGTTTGCGGTGCAGCGCAACTACGGCTTCCAGATACATGTGAGTGTCCAGCACCGCGTGGACACGGAGCAGTGGCACCGAGGGACATCGGGCRGGAATGCCTGCTCCCTCCCCATGCTGGGATGCTGAGAGGCAAACCTTGTGCTGGGATGGTGGCCCAGCAGGGCTGGTTGGTGACACGTGGGTGGCAGTGCTCAAGGACACGAGTGCTGCCTGCGTGCAAAGGAAGGAGGAGGAGGAGGCTTTGCAGGGCTGGCTGAAGGCTGTGCTGGAGGCGGCCCAGGAGCCAAGCTAAACGCCAGGAGTGTTTACTTGACCCATTGGCCAAGGCGGCTTCTCTAGAGCCGCAGGGAGGGAGCGGTGAGCACAGATCTCAGTGTAGCCTGGCTGACCTGAGTAACAGCCTGTACCCTGGATCTGGCCCCAGCACAATCCTGTCCTTGGCTACTTGCTGTAGCAGCAGGAGATGGCTGCTAAGGCAGCACAAAACCCAGTGCAGGGTGCGCAGGGTTGGGCACTTCATGGTCTGGGTTTCCCTGCTGTACCCCAGCACTGGTGCCCAGCTCCCAGCACCTGAACAACTGGATGGCACCAGCTCACTTTTGGCCAAATGTGCCAGCAAAGTTTCTTTTGCCTTTGCTTGGAGATGGTCTCGCGGGGGGGCAGGTAATGGGCTTTCCTGCGAAGACCGTGTCTCACTCCCACCCCTCCACCTGACCCCAAGAGCACAGGAGTCTTCAAGACAGCACGTGGTCCCTCTAACACTGTCCACCACCCATGCAAGCGGGTGCCCGGGGGTCTTGGGGAGCGAGTGGGAGTTGCCTGCACCTCCACCGGGTGCTGACAGGGCCTCTGTCACCTCCCTGTTGCAGACAAAGGATGCCGTCTTCACCCTGTCGGCGATGACCTCGGGCATCCGGCGCAACTGGATCGAGGCCCTGAGGAAGAACGTGCGCCCGGTCAGTGCTCCGGACGTCACCAAGTAAGAGCTGCCCCGTGCTGCTTCTCTTCCCCCTCTTGCTGCCCCTCTCCCCTGGCAGGCAGGGGCTGGGAAGGCCCCTCTGGAAATCTGGCCGCTCCCAGATCAGCCCTGCCCTCCACTCCTCCTGAACATGACCTGGAGACACCAGCCAGTGGCAGGGGTTGTGAGCTGCCTGATTCCGCTCTTGCACCCACTTTTTCCTTACCACATCAGTTTAGCCCGGTTTCTCCACCAGCATGGCTGGAACTGGGGGCAAATCCTCCCTGCCCCATGAGGAACCCGTATCCCTGAGGGACGGGATGCTAGAGGCCCAGCTTCACGCTCAGGGTGGGGTTTTGTAAGGCTGGGCTGAGCAAGAGCTGAGCCTTGGGCGGCTGGCGGTGCCTCTGCCATCATCCTCTCCCACGTGGTGCCTCTCCTTCACCGGCCGCTGCTCTGCTTTCAGGCTCTCCGACTGCGATAAGGAGAACTCCTTCCGTAACTGTGTCTCCCAGAAGGGCTCGCTCCGGACGGAGGAGCAGCAGCGGCCGGGCTCGGGCTCCGAGGGGAACTCAAAGGGCAGTCACTGGAAGGCGGACGGGCAGCGCCATGCCTTTGACTACGTGGAGCTGTCTCCCTTGCCGCAGGACCCCGGGAATCAGGGGTCCCCACAGAGGACAAGAGGGAGCTTGAGGATCTCCGACCGAACTCCCAAGCATGAGGAGCTGGAGCGGGATCTGGCCATCCGTTCAGAGGAGAGGCGGAAGTGGTTCGAGACCCCCGATGGCAGGGTCCCAAATAGTGATGGCCTGGTGGGGGACTTTTCCCGCAAGGCGGGGGAGCAGGACCTCCCCACTCCCCCGCTTTCGGAGGACCAGCGGATTCGGCTGAATGAGGAGATAGAGAAGAAGTGGCTGGAGCTGGAACGCCTGCCCTTGAAGGACTCACGGCGGGTGCCCTTGACAGCACTGCTGAACCAGAGCAAGGGGGGCCACGGAGACGCCAATGAGGCACTGAAAAAGGAGGTAAGAGCATCCCTCCTCCCTGAGACTAGGATTCTGGTGGCCCCTTAGTGTGGTCCCTAGCAGCAGGAGGCTCTGCAGAAGAGCAAGGCAGAGGTGCAGAGAGATGTTCATTCTTTCTGGCTCCATTTGCCACCCCTCGAGTGCATGGGAGCTTTTGCAACCAGGTAATGTGAGGCCGGAGACCTGCTCTCACATGCCTGGAGAGGTTCCCCAGGCCACGTTTTGGTCCAGGATAAGTTAGTTGGTGGCACTGCTTGCATGGAGTCTGTGTTTCCCGGGAGTACATCTGCAGCCTCTCTTCTCTGGCTGTTCCCAAGCCTGCAAGCGGTTCACCCGCCAGCCTTTGAAAGGAGCCGTGTGCTTGTCTGTCGTCCCAGCTATGCATGCAGCGGTGGTTTCCTCCAGCACGGATCCACCTCTGGAAGTTGGGATGTCTCCTCCCCTTCTTGCTAGCGCTTACCAGGCTGGGGGTGGCTTTGCCAGTTTGGTCCCTTGGCAGGCTGCCATTCCCATGGGAAGCAGACGTCTCCGTTGGCCATGCATGGTCCTCCCCATCCCTAAGCCCGGGGTTCAGATGCAGCACGTCGGTCGGGTCGGGTGGCGGCACTTTTCCACCCCCGGCTGAGCATCTCTCTCCCCTCCCTGGCGCAGGTCCAGTCACTGCGGGCGCAGCTGGAGTCCTGCCGGGCCCGAAACGAGAGCCTTCGGGAGGCAGCGAAATCCCAGGGAGATGGCCCCGTGCCCCGGGGGTACATCTCACAGGTGAGCGGAGCACTGGACACAGGACCCTGGGGTCGCTCCCAGTTCCCAAACTGGGAAATGCTGGGACTCAGCTCATTGCCGAGCAGGTATCGCTAATCATTGGGTTGCCATGGTGACCCTAACTGGGCCCATTTGTAATCAATGTTAATTACATAAAGGCTGGTGTGTGTTGCTTGGCCTTAAAGGGGCCAGAGTATAAATAGGAAGGAGGAGGAGGAGAGTTAGGGGAGGGGTGCAGGATCTGTACTCCGCTTTGTCTGTGTCTGTCTGTGTGTGTGTGTGTGTGTGTGTGTGTGTGATGCTGGCCTGGCGAGCCATCCCCCTGCTCGGGAGTGAGCTTTCTGCCGAGCCGCCCGCGTGTTCCCCGGAGGTTTGCAGCTTGCCACGTGCAGTTCTGGCTAACAGGGGTTCCTGAATCCCTCGTTAAAAGCAGTCCATCAGGCCCTGGGGAGCTCCTGTCCCTGCCAGAGCCGCCCAAGCCCTGAAGGTCACTTTGACAGCACAGCCTGTTCGTTAGCTGGGACAGCACGTGGGAAGGCCCACAAAGCAGAGTTTGCTCAGGCTTTGGCATCTTACTTCTCTTTGTTTATTTATTTTCCCCCGCCATTGACTCGTCCAAAGCAAGCGGGGTCACATCCCGCGGGGATTTCCTAGGGGGAGGCTGCTGTTCCACCATGCTGCGGGGAGTTCAGGATGTGCCCTACGTGTTGAAAGATACCGAAGGGGAAGGAAATTGGGGCTGGCGAAGCCTGTTGCAGCGGGTTGGCTGTACCTAGCCCAGAGAAAGAAACCCACAAATCCCGTGGCACTCAGCCCAGCCAGTTAGCAGTTGCTCTGTCATCTTGATTTAATATTTACAGCTCACAGGACTCTTTATGGTCAAAAAAAGCAAAAGGAGTGGGGAGGAATGGCACCTTATCTTCCTAATAACTTGGCTCAAAAGGCCAGCGTTTCACATCTGGGCTTGTTCTCTCTCAGTCTGCTGAGGTTTGCAGCCAGCCCATGGGCAGATCACTGAATTGATCCCTCGCCTTTTCCTCTCCTTTGGTAGATCTGTGAAGCTTCCCAGCTTCCCTCGTCTCAGCAGGGAGGAGCAGCCAGCAAGGACTTGCATTCCCACAGCGTGTTGCAGTGCCCTTTATATCAGCCTTTGCCTTAGTACTGGGGGAAGGAAAGGGATGGCAAGGGGCTGTCAGGGGACACGATGGCTTTCTGGCTTTCTGCTGATGGCTTAGAGGCCCTGGCTTTTTAAAATAATACTCTGGCATGGTTTGGTGGTGAACAAATCCTTCCTGAGGGACTTGGGGCAGCGTCTGGAGGGAGAGCGGAGGCATAGCTCTGAGGTGGGAACCGCTTTGCTTTGCTGTAACACCTGTTAACCACAGCACTTGGTGTTGAAAGAACCATGCCCTTGGCCTCAGAGCCGTCAGACAGGAGGGCGAGCTGTGTGAGGAGGATCCCTAACCATTAGGCTTTGGAGAGGGCTTTTTGTCAGCCTCTGTTGGACCGCAGGGCAGTACAGGGTGTCACTTTTCAGAAGAGGCTCAGTTTTCATTGATTCCAGGGGATGCTGCTTCATTTAAAAGGCAGATACCGAGATGTGTTGATCTCCTCCAGCCAGGCAGTGCAGCCTGGTGGAAGGGTCTGGGCTGGGGTGTCGGGCATGTTATTCCCAGCTCTTGGCCCAAGAGTTCCTGTCCTGCTGCTTCAGTTTTAAGAAGAGCAGGAGGAACGTTTCTTCCTCTGCAAAGTGCAGGGGTGTTGCAAGATGCGTGGCCCTGTCAGACGGTTGTGCTCAGTGATAAAAGTGCCACGTTACTTTCCCAGGATGATCTTTTCCTTCTGAAGTGGTCTTGCTTCTCTCWAAATGGCCCCGGACTTGGGTGAGGTTTGCATAGCCAAACGTCAGCCCGGCCAGGTGCCTGTCCTGGCCCAAGCCCCTGCATGCCTGGGACCTTTGAGTCCCTCACCCGTCCTTTCCCCGGCACGGCAGGAGGCCTGCGAGCGCAGCCTGGCCGAGATGGAGTCATCCCACCAGCAAGTGATGGAGGAGCTCCAGAGGCACCACCAGCGGGAGCTGGAGCGGCTGCGGCAGGAGAAGGAGCGGCTCCTGGCGGAGGAGGCTGCAGCAACGGCAGCAGGTAGGAGCAGACACCAAGTCGTGCCCCGGCTCGGGTGGGTCCCTCCCACCTCTCCCAAATGTCTCTTGCGAGAAACCAAGTCATCCCAGTCATCTGGAGCCACACTGCTAACCCTACTGGTGTGATGCTGATGCTCAGCACCTTCTTGTAGGCAGGCAGGACTGGCAGACGTGGCAGGGAGCTCCCACACTGCCCTGCATTAGTCTCCTTGGCAGCACTTGGTGCATCAGGATGATCCTAGGGCGTGGAGAAGGTGGGGTTGCCCCAGGGGCAGAAGGGATGGAGGGGGAACCTGCAAAGATAGGTCTGGGAGCCTGCAGCAGCAAGAGTTTGGCTGGTTCCCTGGCTTGGTTTCCCCCAGATGTGCCGGAGCTGGCACAGCCTGATCCCCCATCTCCTGTTGTCCCCCTCTGCAGCCATCGAGGCACTGAAGAAAGCCCACCGGGAGGAGATGAATAAGGAGCTGGGCAGGACACGAAGCTTCCAGCAGTGTGGCTCGGTCTCAGATGCCCTCCAGAAGCAGCACCAGTAAGAAACCACCTCTCCTGCTCCCCTTGCCCAGTGCTGCTGCCCTGTGCCGGTGTCACCGCACCCCATCTGTGGCCATAGCCCCCAGCTGTCCCCACTGCCGCCTCCCCAGCTCCCTCCCTGGGGGCAGTGGGTGCCCAGCGGTGACTGCCAGGGCTGCTGGAGCTGTAGGGCAGGGAGGTTTATCCCCTGCTTGGCTATTTTCCCTACAGCACCTCTGTTTTCCCTATAGCTTCTTCYGTCCGTTGTCTTTACGGAAAGCTCCTCCGTTTCTCCTGCATGGCTTGAAGCTCCTAGAAGCACCACACTCGTGCGGGAGGGTGGGAACTGAAGCCTTGGTCCACAGGGGACATTATTTTGTGCCAGTGACTGATGTGGGCAGAGGCTGCCCATGGCAGGGGGGAAGGCAATGCCGGTGGCCAGGGCCCGGCGAGGATTGCAGGGCAGCGATGAGCTGGTGCCTCTTTGACAGGTTGGATGTGGATTCCCTGAAGCGGGAGCTGCAGGTGCTTTCTGAACAGTACTCCCAAAAGTGCCTGGAAATCGGGGAGCTCACCCAGAAGGCAGAGGAGCGGGAGCAGACGCTGCTGCGCTGTCAGCAGGAGGGGAAGGAGCTCCTCCGGAAAAACCAGGCAAGAGAGGGGCTTTCCCTGCCAGCAGAGACCATGGAGCGCGTTCCTCCCCCGCACGGCACAGCCCCTCTGTTAAAACTCCCCTATTTGTTCTTATTTCTTTCCTTCTGAGATTTTATCATCAGAAAGAAAAAAAAATAAGTTAGAGGCTGTAGATGGGCCTGTCTTAACCATGGTGTTAAATACGGCAAGTGTATTCTTTGCTGCTGGTTGTAGGTGCCACCATTGCATATGGGCAGGGGGTTACAAGGAGGCCTCTAAGCTGGGGCAGGGCTGGCATGAAGATGGAGAGGTCAGGACAGTGGAGAGGCCCATGCCCTGGCTACCCTGACATCTTTTGTTTTTTCCCACAGGAGCTGCAGACTCGCCTCTCAGATGAGATCGGGAAGCTGCGAAGCTTTATTTCATCACGGAGCTCTGGTGACCGCTCTCTGCACAACAACGAGCGGAGTTCCTGCGAGCTGGAGGTACGGGGGTGCCCCCGGGCTGCCCCGCTGCCTCCATCCCCATCCCGTGCCGGGGGTCCCCTCCTCACGGCGGTTTTGGCTTGGAGCGGGTGGGAGAGGGTTGCCGGATGGAGCAGCGGGGCCRGTGCAGGAAGGAGGTACGCAAGCTTCCCTTCTGCCGCTCTCCCGGGGCGCTCGCGCTGCTTCCTGCCCCGGCCCTCCTGGCCCTTCCTTCCTTTTCCACTGCCACGCTTGCGTCGGGCCCCACCAGCCTTTCCAAGGCGGTGGCTCTTGAGTCACCTCTGGTTCCTCTCCCCCCTGCCTGGCCCAGGTGCTGCTGCGGGTGAAGGAGAAYGAGCTCCAGTACCTAAAGAAAGAGGTGCAGTGCCTCCGGGAGGAGCTGCAGATGATGCAAAAGGTCAGTGTTTTCTGGGAGGCGTTGGGAAAGCAGCAGGAGAGGGGAGGGAGGGGAGCACCAGGGCTGCGTGTCAGCAGGGTTCGGCTGGGTTTGATGGGATGCTCAGGCCAAACCCTCTTGTCACCTGTGCTCCTTGTCCCTGCTGGCTCCCAAGCACATAGCAGCCATGTGCTCCGAACAGCATGGGCTGGCATAGACTTACCAAGGGAAATGTCACGGAGACTTTGCTGCTGGTTTCCCCAGAGGTATGTACATATAAGCACGGACAAGCCAGGAGCCCTTCTTTCCCGGGTGGGAAGCCCGGATGAAGCCTGCTCGGCACTCCGCTTCCCCAGCCACCTTCGCTTCCCCTAGTTGTCCCCTCGCTGGGTGGACGGGTTTCCTTGGGCATCGTTGCTGGGTGTGCTGCTCCCTCCGCTGGCAGCAGCTCCTTCAGAGGGATTTTCAAAGACCCCTGCCAAAGGGGAACCTGAAAGAGGCTTTGAGATTCAGTGATGTTCCAGGAGTTTATAATTTTCTCACTTAAGCTTTTTGCCATATAAGTGGCTGGGACCGGCCCTTTCAGTGGCCTGCATCTCTGGTGGGGTTTATTCTTCCCATACAGCTGGCCCAAACACACACGAGCCATGGTAAAGCCCACATCACCTCCTCAGTCTGATGCTGCAGATCCCCACTGCTGTGGGACCAGCGACTCTGCCTTCCTCCCCAGCCTGGGGTTTGGGAAGCACTACCTCCTAGTGAGGAGAGTCTATTCTTCTGAATAGTTTCTGTGTGGCCCGGATTGGATGGGCTTCAAACCTGGGGCTGGCTCTCTCCTCCTCACCTGCTGGCCGTTCTCCTGCTGGGCTCGCCTTGCTGCCCCCTTCCCTAATATCAGCCCTAAAACCTGCTGACCCTTCTCCCTTCCTGGCAGGATAAGAGATTTGCCTCAGGGAAATACCAAGATGTCTATGCAGAGCTGAATCACATTAAGGTGCGCTCGGAGCGAGAGATCGAGCAGCTGAAGGAGCACCTGCGCCTGGCCATGGCGGCTCTGCAGGAGAAGGAGTCGCTGTGCAACAGCGTCGGCGAGTAACGGTGAGCACCGGGGATGCTGTGACGTCCCCTGCGGGCGCAGGTGTCTGAGACCGGCTGCCCCGCTTTGACAGGGGGATGGAAGCTGCYGGTTCCTCCTGCTCCACTCAGTGCTGAAACTTTAGGTTTAAACTCTTCCTTCTCTGCTTCTTGCATCCTCTTGTCCTGCACCCCTGGCCCTCCTGTTGTCCCTGACGTTCTCCCAAGGTTCCCAGCCCTCTTCTCTCCGTGCTGCTTTTGATGCTCCTGCAGCCAGCACCAGGTGCTGCTCAACCAGGCTGGAGGTGGGAGCCAGCCACATGCTGGCCTTCGCCCCGTGGCTTGGGTGACAGCGTGGGGGCAGTTATGCGCTACCTACCTAGGTGATGTTCCTGTTGCRTTCGCCTTTGAAGCGGTATCTCTATCGCAGCATGGAAATTTTAGGTCTGCATCAAAGCAGCCCTGACTAGGCCCAGCCCTCCTCCCACGCTCGCCTGCGGGCACCCCTGCTGCGGCTGGGGAGGGAAGCAGGGTGACAGGAACGAGGGCGTCCCGTTGTCCGGAGGGCTTCTGCTTCTTGCTTGGATGCCATGGGCATCGGGATTGGGGTCACCCTCCTCYGCCAGCGCTTGCTGGTGGGCGCCAAGATGAGTGGGTCTGTAGCAGGGTGCCGGACGGCCATCTCCCGGGGGAGCAGAAGGGTCGGCATTTCTGCACTCAGTGGAGTCTTTCTAAACCATTTCTGGTTTTGTCTCTCTAGGTCTGCTCTTCGTTTGTTTATCTGTTCTTGTTTTGTATTTGCTCCATTCCTCACTTGCAGGGAGGGGGAGGTTGAATCCCATCTGTTATTGCCTTGGTGAGGAATCCCACCCACCCCCCAGCCTCCTCACTCCCCTCCCAAAGCTTTTTTGATGAACCCCTTTTGCCTGCGTACCTGAGCACATTGTTTGGACTGGCTCCGTACATGCACCTTCTTCAGGATTTTATATGTGAAAATTATATTTTATAGAGGATTTTTTTCCCCTTGGGAAGAAGGGGAAGAGGAGGGGGAAAACTTTTACCACATCACCAGCATTTTCTAACCTGAAAAAGAGAATCTGGTTTTCTCCCCTCCCCAGCCCCATTGCTCCCAGCCACACAGCCACCTTCGGCATGTATTCCCTCTCTTCCAAATGTCTCTGCGGCCCCCCTGGGATGTATGGCGAGGACCATGCTCCCCTCTCCGTGCCACCCCCAGGGACCTGTGGAGAAGACAGGCAAGCCATAGGAGGGAGCCGCTGGGGCAGTCTGCCATGGACATGCTTGCCTGGGACTTTTGAAAGAGGAGACCTTGGCAAGAGTCCGCATGATCGAGCTCTCTCCGTGACTGTCCTTTGGCTCCTTCAAGAACCCGAATTGGCAGGAGCCCAGAGCCACGGGGTCTCTCCTTTCCGAGGAAGAGGAGCTGTGAGGCTGCTACTGCACCTGCTGGAGCCAACCCCCCCCAAGGTGGCAGCTGCTGCTGCTCTGCTGCGCCCTTCAACTTTTAACTTAATAAAATCTTCCCCTTTCGCTGAGAAAAATGTGTTTGTTGAGGGGAACGTGTCTCTAACCCAGTGTGGTGGGGCGGGGTGTTGTCATTTTTCCAGGTTCCTGTGTGATTTGGGGGCATCCTGACCCGTCGCTTCCCTCCCTCTGGATTCAAGGAGGGAAAGCAGCGGGATCACCCCCAGCTGGAGAGCAAGAGGAGCCCTGCAGTGCCGTTATCCAGCTCTCTGCTCCACTTTGGGGTTTGGGGGGGAAATAATCCGCTTCACAACACCACTCCAAAAATCCCACATGGACCCTCAGCCCTGCGGAGGAAGAGCTGAGCCTGGGCTGCGTTAGTAAATCCAGTATTGGGGGGGGCAGATGGCACTGGAAATTACTGGCAGAGTAACACGTGTATAGATCCTGGTGGAGATCAGAGGGATCTCAAATGCTTTCCTCCTCCTGGTTTTGGGTGAAGCACGCTTTTTTGGCAGGATGGAGGACCTGGGGGTGACTGCTCCTTGTTCAGCCCCATCCCAATATAAACGTGAGCTGTTGCTCTGCAGAGAGGCTGCTGGCAAGTTCGGAAGAGCCCGAACTGCGGGCTTGTGCTGGGGCTGGAGGCACTGTCTGAAGAGGGGAAGGCGAAGGGCTCAGGGATGACCCTCGGATGGAGGTGATGGATGCGTCGGCTGGGAGGCTGGAGTACTGCGAGACGTGGGGATGGGAGCAGGGTGTAAGGACATGGTGGCAGCCACAATGAGGAGAGTTAGGGCAGCATGCCTTCGCTCAGTGTGTGATAACCTCGCTGTGGTATCAGTGGCCCTGGGGCAGGGGGGTGCAAGCAAATACAGACCCACTCCTCCATGGGTATGGCTGTGGCGACTGCTTTCCCTAGGTCAGGCAAGCCACTTTGTAAGTCACAAATTCCGGTAAAACTGGGTTGCAGGCTTTCGTCACGCTCATGAGGCCCTTGGGCAACCCAGCGGATGGTGCAAGAGGCCAGGCACTGAGCTCAGCAGCTGGCTCCCCATTGCAGCCGTGCAGAGCCAGGGCTTCCTCTCGCTGGTGCTTGGCCTCCTGCCTCCGGCCTAGAAACCCTCCCATCCCAGCTCTGCCCAAGGTCCAGGCTTTTCCCTCTGCCTCCCAGCATGACACGGCTGTTGCCATGTTTGGGATGGAGCAAGCATTTGGCACACTGGGGGCCTGGGATGGGAAGGAAGGCAAGAGGCGATAGAGCAGCTCAGGGTAACTGCTTCCAGGCTGCAGGGCTTGATCTTGCCATGGGGGATTGGTAGGGACCAAGAGAGAAGGAAAAAAAGTGGGGTTCAGGGCACGGTGTTGCAAGTAGGGGGATGCATGCGTGGCTTTAAGAAAAAACAACTGCTGAAGCAACAGTCTGTGTGGTCGTACCTACCCCTGAGGGAGGAAACCCCCAAAAGTGGGGCACTAGGGGCAAGCAGAGGCTGAGCAAGGGGTGAACTGCAGGCTGCTGGTGCATGCAGCTTGCCAGCCCCTTCCCCAAGGAGTTTGGTATCTTGTGTTTGTTTGGGTTGGTTTGTTGGCGTGGTGTTTTTTTTTTTCCCTTCCTGACCGGGGGCTGCTGACCCCGATAAACACATCACGTAAGTGGGGGTGAAATGTGTGGGTGCCTGACATGCAGTCAAGCCGCCCCTCCTCGAGGCTCTGTGGCTGCAGATCAGCCTCTGGCCGGGCAGGAGCGTCCCGTCATCCYGAGATGACGGGGGACCGCTGCCTCCCAAACTGGCGTGGCGTTAATTGGGCGGTCCCCGTCTCCCCTGCAGCGGAGCGATATGGTCACCCTGTCATCACCGCATTGCTATCTCCTGGGTGCAGGGGAGCTGGGTGGGGGGAGAGTGGTGGGGAGAGGAGACGACCGAAATGCCCGCAGGCAACAGGCGCGATGGCTGGCAGAGCCCAAAAAGCATCCCAGAGCGATGCCTGTACCCCATCCACTTGCTCTCAGCTGGGTTGTGGCTGCGAGCCTCAAGCACAGGGAAAACCCACAGCCATGCGGCACCCTGGTTGCATGAGAGCCAGCATCCCGGCTCGCCTAAGGAGCTTGCCCTTAAAAACCAGCTCGTCAATCTTTTAAAACAGTGGTAATCAGTCCAGCAGCCACAGGCAATACCCCTTCACCATTTATTGGCATCATTAAAGGCCGCTCTGCCCTTAGCAGCGGCTGGGCTGGGCGGCTTCGTGTTGGGCTGACCGCACTGCATTGCACACCAGGGGCTCAGGGCTGAAGCTCTGATGAGCACAGCTGGAAAATCAGCTGATTTCCCTCTTTTGCCACTAAAAAAGCACTGAAGCACCTGGATCTGAGTGCCTGTGAGGCCAAGTCCCACTGCTGGGGATTTTGAGCCTCTTTGAAAATGGAAACCAGGTAAAATAAAATGTTGCTGGCATTAGTTGCCAGAAGTGCCCCGGTGCGCTCACATGCCAACGAACAGCCATCCTGCCYGTACAAGGCAGGGGCTGTTACCCGGCGGATCCATAGCACGTCCACGATGGATGCAGTTTGACTGTTTAAGACAAAATCCGCAGCTGGAAGTGCGTAAATCCCTGCGGGGTCCGGTTGAATGCAGCGCGGGGAGGGAGGGGAAGGTAAATGGGACTACGGAGAAGATTCCTCTGCCAGGCTCTGTCCTCTGGGATTCATTGGAGAAGCAGTATTTCCCAATCTCTGCCGCCTAACGCCAGAAATGGGAGGCACAGAAGGCTTGGAGCAGTTGGGTAGCTCTCCTCAAGGAGAAAAGGGGGTGCAGGGAGTAACCCACCCCACCCTGGGCATGGTGGCAGGTTCCTGTGGCCAAAAATACAGGCACGAGCCCAAGCCAGGCACAGGGGACTGGGTGGCCCATGGGAATAATTTTTCCTTCTGGATGAGCCCCCCCCATGCTGCCAGCAGTGGGGTGCTGGCAGCACTGAACCCCCTCTTCCCAGAGGCAGCAGGGCTTGCATTGCCCTGCAGCATCTGCATCCCACCTCCAGTCCCGGCATCCCACCAGGGGCCGGAAAACCCCTCTCGATCCTGGCCAGCTCATGTTAAGGATGCATCGGTATAACAGCGCAGGGTTCAAGGGCTGCTTTCCAATATCAAGTGGGGTGCTTAGGGGTTACCTTGACCGGGATCCCCCCCATGTGCAAGGCCAGCAGCAGCCTGATGAGCTGTGACCACCCGTGCGCCTTCCCTCCACCGAGTCGCTTGGGCGCACAGGATCTTTCCCTTATTTTGACTGGCTAAAAATTAGGGAGCTAGTCTGGATGAAAGGGTCAGAACACCCATGTATAGGGGAGAGGGTGTTTGCCCACCAGCAGTGGCTCCCACCAGAGGAGGCTGAGCAGCCCCGGTCGGCTGCAGGAGCTGCCCAGGTGACCGGTTGAGATTAGACCCCTAATTTTCAGCTGGCTAAAGTTAGGTAAAGCATCTGCCCTCCTCCCTCCCTGCCTCCCCCCCTCTTGCCTCCCCGTCACTGTGCTGCCCTGATAATGGCTGCCTGGTTTTTAAGGCTGGAGGCTCTGCGGTCAGCCCGCAGCGCTGTGACAACCCCGGGGGCTCGGGGCTGATGCTTACACACCCCCCTCCTCATCTACCCTCAGAGCCCGGCGTACAGGCAAGCCACTTCTGACGGTTAAAAACTTGGATGCAAATAAAAGCAGATGGTGCCTTATCTGCACGCACCTGGTTTGCCTACGTGCAGGCAGCCAGCGACGGCAGTTTATTCCCGGCTAGGAAAAATGAGAGGCCCTTCGGCCGGTCAAAGCATTGTACAGAGGCCACCAGAGCTCGCCGCCCGTGCGCTCCATGTGGGATGGAAAGCGATGTATTCATTAGATCTTAAGTAAAAAAAAAAACCAGGGGAGGTGGGAGGGTGATTATTCCTCTCTGCAATTAGGAGCTCTTTGCTCTTAATAAAATCAAGTGGTTTGCAGATGCTGCGAACCTTTCCCTCTCCCCAAATGAAGTGGGGCACGTGAAAGAGCGGCACCAGGGAGAGAGGCACAAGGGGATGCCCCCGGCAGCCCTTCCACCAGTGGGAAAGCATCAGGGGGCTGAGTGCCTCCTCCTGGGACAGGGGCACGCCGCACCCTCACGTAGTACGTGTGTATGTCAGGGAGGGGGCATCAAATATTTCTTTTTCTAATTTCTATTATTTCTATTTCTACTATTTCTATTATTTCCATTTCTATTATTTATATGTCTATATTTCTGTATTTATATTTATTTGTATTTATATATCTATATCTATTTTTATGTATACTTCTGTGTGTCCCTGGCCAGTGGTTTTTATGCCCCTGGGCATCCAGGGTGCACCGAGGTTACAGACAGGTGTATTTTAATGCCCTGCTGAAATAGTCTGGGGTTTGGAGGTGCCAGGGTTCACCTCCGAGCACCGCACGGCGTGTCGGTGGGCACCAGGCAGCTGCGCCCGCATGTTTTTAAGAAATAAGGGGGAAAACATCATTTAAATCCTTCGGGGAAGACAATGATAGCGGCTACATGTAATCTCCCAGGAACAGCTGACTGCTCACCCAGCTGGGAAAGGATGGCTGATTGTCACTTATATGTCCCTGCTCTGTCTCCTCACAAAGAGTTGTGTGTCCCCCTCCAAAAAGGGGACAGCCTGTTATTTGTGACCCCTGCCACACACATGCGAGGGCTGAGCTGATGTCCCCAAAGCACCTGGTGGGGAGCAAAGAGGGCAGAGGAGGGGGACAGAGGCATTGGGCTGTGGGGTGCTGCTGCTGAGCCTATTTTGAGCCCAATGCTCCCCCTGTTCTCCTTGGTGTCCCTCCCAGTGTCTCCTCTAGTGTCCCTCCTAATGTCCTCCCCAGTGTCCCTCCTTGTCCCCCTGATGTTTCTCCCTGTGTTGCTCCTTGTGTCCCCCCCAAATATCCCTCCCTGACCCCCAGTGTCACCCCTAAGTGTCACTGCACGTGTCTTGATGTTGTTCACATTGTCCCTGCCATGTCCCTCCCTGTCTCCCCAGTGTCCCCCCATGTCCCCTCCCAGTGTCCAACCTTGTCCCCACCCAGTGTCCCCCCAAGTGCCCCTTGTCTTCTCCATGCCCCCCCAGTGTCTCTCCTTCTCCCCACCCAGTGTCTCCCCAAGTGCTTCTCCTTGTCCTGCTGTTGTCCCCTCCAGTGTCCTTCCTCGTCCCTACCCAATATCACCCCAAATGCTCCTCCTTGTCCCCCAGTGACCCCCCCAGTGTCCCTCCTTATCCCCCAGTGTCCCCTCCAAATGCTCCTCCCTGTCCCCCAGTGTCCCTCCCCAGTGTCCCTCCTCATCCCCAGTGTCACTCCTTGTCCCAGCCCGGCAGGTCGGATCAGGGCGTGGCGAGGGACACGCGGGGACACCGGCGGCGGGCAGGCGGGTGGCGCGCGCGGGGCAGTCCTCCCCGTGGTCCGCACCGCGCCTTTAAAGGCGGTCTGCGGCGGGCGCKGCCGCAGAGGCGGCGGCGGCACCGGGAGCAGCAGCAGCGCAGCGGCTCCGCTGCGGTTGTTACCCACCACTCCCTTCCCAGCCTCTCCCCGCCCAGGGGCGGGGRTCCCCGGGCCGGGTCGGCCAGGCTTCCCGCCGTGAGGGGATAGCAGGGCGTCGTGGGGCGAAGCGCTAACCATGACGGAGAGCCCGGTCCCRGCCCCAGCTCCGGCTGCCAAGCCCAAGCGGGCCAAGGCGGCGCGGCGGCCGGCAGCCCACCCCACCTACTCGGACATGATTGCGGCAGCCATCCGGGCCGAGAAGAGCCGCGGCGGCTCCTCCCGCCAGTCCATCCAGAAGTACGTGAAGAGCCACTACAAGGTGGGCCAGCATGCCGATGCTCAGATCAAGCTCTCCATTCGGCGCCTGCTCGCTGCCGGCATCCTCAAGCAGACCAAAGGGGTCGGTGCCTCCGGCTCTTTCCGCCTGGCCAAGGCCRACAAGGCAAAGAAGTCCCCGGCCAGGAAGAGGAAGAAGGCGGCCAGGAAATCCACATCGCCCCGGAAAGCCGCTAGGCCCAGGAAAGCCAAGTCACCGGCAAAGAAGCCCAAATCTGCCGCCAGGAAAGCCAGGAAGAAGCCAAGGGCCAGCCCAAAGAAAGCCAAGACGACAAAGACTTTTAAGGTCAAGTCGCTGAAGGCGTCCAAGCCCAAGAAGGCAAAGCGGTCGAAACCCAAAGCCAAGTCCAGTGCCCGGAAATCACCCAAGAAGAAGTGAGAAGTCTAGAGGCGTTTCAGTACTCTCCCCGTTGGTTTCTGTAAATAGCTTTTGCCTTTATTTTTACCCATTTCTATTGCATTTTATAAAGAATTGATCTATTCCTGTCTGGAAACAGCTAAAACAAGGCAGCTAATGAAAGAAAAAAGGAACATCTTTGGTATGGAGAGTTCCCATTTTTAAGAGTTACTGGTCTGGGTTTTTATTTCGACATCTCAGAAATTTCTTGCGTGTGTCTGTTGTTGTTTTTTAACGCTGGGCTGCTTGTTGTGTGTTGGGAGTGATGGTGACTCCGTGTGTCTGTCGAGGCCGTACAGGATTTCAGTTCCTGATCCTGCCCCAGCTCCTGGGGGGCTGTGTGTTTGCTGGGGCCAGGCAAAGACTCTGCCTGTGTTGGAGGGGAAGCGGGAACATACGGCTGCGAGAGCCACAGCTTTCCCCGGAGGAGGAGAAGTGGCTCCCTGCTCCCTCCTCTGCCACCCTTGCTCCCCACCACAGGGCCAAGGGGAGGTGTGCTGGTCTGCTGGGTGCGAGGTCTGGCTGGCGCTGGAGATAACCGCCCGGCTGGCCGGGCGATGGGGCTGCCCGCCTGCCTGCGGAGCCGCTGCGGTGCAGCTGGGTGGTGGCAGGGACGCTTGGGGCAGGGACGGAGGAGGTGGAGCAGGGCCAGGGTCTGCCCACGTTTGCTTTCAAGGAGTTGGAGGTGTCCAGCAAACGGGAAGGGGTTGATCCCTGGGGAGAAAGGACAAATACGGCTATGAGCAGCTTTGCTCCCTGGGGAGGAACGGGCCCGAGCATGGCAGTGGGCAGCTCTGCAGGCAGGCTGGGGTGGGCAGCCAGGGCAGGGTGAGGCAGGACTGCCGGGCACGGCCCCGCTATCACCCCGGGGCTCTGGCTTTGTGCCCAGCGGGAGCTGGCACCACTCCAGGCCCTGCCTGGCCCCTGCCAGAGCTCCCCGTCCCGGGCAGGGCTGGGCGGTCCTGACAACCAGGGCTGGCAGGGAGCCTGCGGGCCGGCCCTACTGCTCAGCAGGGTCTGAGCCTCAGGCGGGAGGTGCCTAATCCCCCTTGGCTAGAGACATCTAAACTTGGATGTCAGGATCCCCAAGCACCTGGGCCAGGAGCTCCAAAATCCCAGGGGCTGTGGGTGCCCAGTCCCCTTGGGCTTGCTGTGCCTAAATCTCATGGGCCCAGGGTCTTCACCCTCCCTGATGGTAGCTCCCAGATCCATTGGCCTGATGATCCTAAATCACTTGGGCAGATGGTGCCTGAGCCTTTTAGACATCAAGGATCCCAACTCGTGTAGTTCAGGGTACTGAAATACTTGGCCTGGAGCCACCTAATCCCTTTGGGCTCTTGTTCCTAAGACCCTTGGACCAAAGGCTCCCAGACCACCTAGGCTGAAGACCCTAAACCCCTTTCAAGAGCCTGGTGCCTAATCCTCCCGGACATGAGGGGCCTAAATCACTCTGGCCACAGGATTCCCCAGTCAGCTATAGTGGAGGGTGGAGATGCCCGATCCAGCTGGACTCTTTGTGTCTGAGCCTGGTGGGCCTGTGGGTCACAAACCACTTTGGCCAAAGGCGCTCAAATTCCTTGGGCTCGGGTACCTAATCTCCTTCAGCTGGTAAGTCCTAAACCTCTCAGACCAAAGGATCCTTGGTTACCTCAGCTGGATGCACCCAAATCCTATAGACCCGTGGTTCATTACCCTCTCTGGTGGGCACCCATAAACCACCTAGATGCTAGGATCCAAGTCACCTGTGCTGAGGACCCCAAATCTCTTAGGTGGGGTCACCTAACGCTCCTGGCCTTGTTGATCCTCAAGGTCTGCGACGGCCCGTTCCTCCAAAATCCCTCAGGCCCTAGTACATGACCCCCCTACAGTTCCTAAATCCCATGGATGGGATTCCCCCAAATCCCTCAGACTCCAGGGATCCCAAATCACCTGGTTTTGGGGTGCCTAAACCCCTTGGAACAGAGCCTCCCCCCCAAAAACAAAGGCCTGAGCACCTCCCAGAGAAGGTGCCCCAGACCCTGCAAGCTGCAGCAGCCCGGCCGGCGGGGGGGGCGGAGCCACGGCGACACCTCGCTCCTCCCTAGCCCCGCCCCGCTCCTCCCTAGCCCCGCCCCGCTCCTCCCTAGCCCCGCCCCGCTCCTCCCTAGCCCCGCCCCGCCCCTCCGGCGAGGGGGCGGGTCCCCGGCGGCCAATGGTAGCGGGATGTGGCGCGGCGCGGCTGTGCGGGTGCTGCGGGGCGGCGGCGGCGGGGCCGGGAGGCCCCGGGCCGCTTCGGGAGCGGCGGTGGCTCAGCTCCGCCGGCGGCTGGAGAGCGAGCTGGAGGACATCCGAGGCGCCGGGACTTGGAAGAGCGAGCGGGTCATCTCCTCCCGTCAAGGTCCCCACCTCCGCTTGGCGGGCGGCGGAGCCGGTGCGTACGGGACGGCGGGGAGGTCTCTCGGCCTCTTTCCCCCGGTACGACGCCCGTGCTTCTCTCTTTCTTCCCGCAGGGATCCTCAACTTCTGCGCCAATAACTACCTGGGGCTCTCCAGCCACCCCGAGGTGATCCGCGCCGCCGTGGAGGCCCTCGAGAAGTTCGGCGCCGGGCTCAGCTCCGTCCGCTTCATCTGCGGTACCCAGGTACCGGGCACCGGGGCAGCATCCCCTGCTCCAGGGTAGCCTTTCTCAGGGGCTCTGCTCAGGCTCCTGTCTCAGCACTCGCATGTGTGCACAGTGCTAAGGTACACGCGGCCAGGTGGAAAAAAGCCTGCTGAGTCCCTGCTAGCCAAAGATCTGGAAATACGCCAACTTAAACCATTACAACTCCTCAGAGAGCAAAGAAACAAAAAACCCCTCTGAATTCAGAAAATGAATGTCTTTTTCCCTCCCTTAAGGGTCAAAATTACAGCGAGCCTGACTTGAAATGGCTCTGTCAAACCCACCCCGGTTTATCCCCGCTGGAGCCCTTTCAGAGCCCTGGCTGGTTAAGTGCAAAGAAAACTCTGAGCTGCTCCCTGGTGGGTGGGGAGCTTGGAGTCTCCCTGCTGCGCTTTTGGCGTCCAAACCCATAACCGCATTTTAGGGCCGCGTTTGCAAACACTTTCTGAACACAACTAACTTCTCCCACGCGCACACACCTTTTCTGGATAAAACCTGGCTGTTTCCTCCCCTTGCAGTCAGTGTCTAACAGCAGCGGGCAAGCGAGAACTTGTGCTGCCCCACCGGTGACGCTCGCTCCTCTCTACTCTTTAGAGCATACACAAGGACTTGGAGGAGAAGATTGCGCGTTTCCACCAGCGGGAAGACGCCATTCTCTATGCCAGCTGCTTTGATGCCAACGCTGGTATCTTTGAGGTTCGTAGGGCTTTCCTTGTGTTGTGCATGGAGGAGGGAGGTGATGGCGATGTACCTGCCGTGCCTTCCAGAGGCTCTGATGTGAGCTCTGTGCCACAGAGAAGATGGCAGTGACTGGTGGTGGAGAACCCTGACTTGGTGCCCTTGGACTGGGGGAGCCATGCGGAGCTGTYTAATCATCCCTCACCTCCCCCTTCCCCAGCCAGCTCCAGGTTTTGGGGAGGGCTCCCATTTCCTGGGAGGTCTGTACTCCCCCTTGAAGGGTAGGCAGGAGGAAGGGGTGATCCCCAGGCTTGCTAGGGAAGGGGAGGGAGGTTTTGAGCTCAGAAGCCACAGGCAAGAGCCCAGCCTAAGGAAATTGGGGGATAAGTTGCCTGGGGAGGAAAGTGGAAAGTTTAGCAGTGCCAGGAGAGACGTGGCAGCTGCAATCAAAGGCAGCCTTGTCCTCCGCACTGAGAGATGCTGGAGGATCTCGGTGAGTTGGCACCCCGGAGCAAAGGAAGATCCTTTCTCTTTGGCGTGGCCAGGCCCTGCTGACCCCGGAGGATGCGGTGCTGTCGGATGAGCTGAACCATGCCTCCATCATTGACGGGATCCGCCTGTGCAAGGCTAACAAGTACCGCTACAAGCACATGGACATGCAGGACCTGGAGACCAAGCTGCAGGACACGCAGGTCTGTTCCCACCCCAACGCGAGGGTGGTCGCTTAGCTGTGCTACCTGCGCAGCAACCAGCCCTGAGGGTGAGCTCTGCCTTTTCCTGTGCAATAGGCATCGCTTTTGCTGATAGGCACAGGTAGGCATGGATAGGCAAGGTGGGGAAGCAGCTGGCTGCAATGCAAGCCCCCTGTCTCGGCTAGATATATCCACTCCCTACAGGAGTTGGACTATGTCCCGGTCTCCTTYGCCAGCCCCTTTCCTCAGGGTGACATCTTCACCCTTGGGGATGCCGCTCTCCCTCCCACAGAAACATCGTCTGCGGCTGGTGGCTACCGACGGTGCCTTCTCCATGGATGGTGACATCGCACCCCTGAGGGAGATCTGCCAGCTGGCCCAGAAATATGATGCCCTGGTCTTCATTGACGAATGCCATGCCACAGGCTTCCTGGGACCCAATGGCCGGTAAGGGGCTGTTTTATCCCTGTTTCTCCTCCCGGATCCCAATTACCTCTGAGGCAAGACCAAAGGTGGTGATGGCCAATGTGTTTTTGTGTGGGCACTCCTGGAACCACTGTTTCTTGAAGGCTTTGCACCCTATCTCTGCCTCAGCCCTCCCCTCCTGATGATATATCCCTTTTGGGGTACCTGAGGGGATTGAAGGGAGATACTTTAGCACTGACCCATCCCAATGCAACAGCCACTTCTCTGTGTGTAAGGGATGGTGTGACCATCTCATCTGCCTCTCCTGGCAAGCAGTTGGACTTCCTGATTTCCGAATCCTTCTCCTCTCAGCTATCACTTTCAAATGCTTGGGTCTCGGGATTCTGTGGAGTTAACTTGCGAAGTTTGATAATTCCCTCAGGGCAGCTTTTTCCTCCATCCTCTGTAGATCCTCCAGGTGCTAAGCAGTGCACTTGCTGCAGGTGTTTGCTGAGAACAAACACTTCATGTGCTTGTTTTGTTCAGGCACGTGAATGCCAAGCACTCAGTTGCGTGTTCCTTCCTGCTCTATACTGGAAGGTAGAGACCCACATGAGGCAACACCTGTAGGAACGAGCAATGGGTCCCTCCTCAGATGGAGGGATAGTGCAGGAGACGACAAGAGGAGAAAGCCATCTCTGAAAAAGCCAAAAGTTGCTCTATGAAGAGCTCCCTTCCAGCTCTCTCCTCTCTAGACAGATCTCACGTGGGAAGCTGGCAAGTCCACATTAAGCTGTGAAATGGGTGAGAAGTGGAAACTAAGCCCCCGCTTCCTTGGGGCATGGTAGCCATCCTATGGGTTGAGGTAGACCTTGTCACTCTGTCCCAGTGGGCTCTCTGGTCCCAGCAGCTGCAAAAAAACCTGTTTGACTGCTCTGAGGTGTGTAAGTGCACAACAGCTTGAGGAAGAGAAAATGGTTACCAAGTGCGTCATGAGCTAGTTTCAGTGTGAACCTGATGCTGTTGTCTACAACACTGTGTTTCAGGAGAGCCAACAGAGAAGCTGGGTGGCCATGCCCCATCCTGCCTTTTTGGGCTGGAGGACATGAAGCTGCAGAGCACATTTGCCACGTCCGGTTGGTTCCGCTAGCGTAGACCTTGACATGGGTGCTTTAGGCTTGTGTGCATTTAGGGCAGTGATGTGCACAGCCCACCTCAGAGGACATTGGCTACTCTAACCAGGCAACTGTTTTTCCCTGATATATGCTAATAGTGTGTCATGTCAGAGGCGTGTGCAAGACCTACATCGACAGCTAGTGCTCTGTTTGGACTATTAAACTTCTGTGTGGGAAGTTTGAGCRCTCTCACATCTGTAAGGGATGAAGAACCCATGCTCTTACCTTGGGAGATCCCAGCTTAGCCTTTCTGCAGGAGAAGGGAAGGTCAGCACTTGGGTTGAACTACCACAGGGCATGTTCTTCCTTTACCAGAAGGGAGGATACCAGAGACCTGGCTGGTGGCGCTTTGTTTCCCTTGAGGCATCAGGTGTAGAACAGCTTCCCTGGCGCATGCTGGCACAGCTGATAATGTGACATTCCTTTTTCTACAGGGGTACCGATGAGCTCCTGGGAGTGATGGACAAAGTCACCATCATCAACTCCACCCTGGGAAAAGCTCTTGGAGGAGCTGCAGGTGAAGGCATTTTCCTGTCCAAGGCCCTCCATGCCTTAAAGAGCTCCACAGCATCACTTTGATGTTTCCTTCCTCTGCCTAATGATAGAGCAACAAATGCCTGTTGTCCTCTTCTACTGGTGGCATGAGGCTCAGTTTGGGACCCTGCTGCAGGGTCAAGGGAGGTCCTGCCATGTGCTCCTTCCACTGTCATCTTCCCCGTGCATTTGCCTTTGGGGTCAAGGTGGAAACTCTTGGCAAAAGGTGTCAGCTGTGATTTTTTAGGCCTGGTTTGTACTGAAATTCCTGCTGTAGGTGACAAGTTGGCTTTATCGAGGGCCCCCCCTCTGAACAGGTCACCCTGGGGTGCCTTGTCCATTTCTCTTTCCTCCATCTGCAGGTGGGTACACAACTGGCCCCAAACCCCTCATCGATTTGCTCCGCCAGCGTTCCCGCCCGTACCTCTTCTCCAACAGCCTGCCCCCTGCCGTGGTGGGCTGTGCATCCAAGGCCCTGGACCTGCTCATGGAGAGCAATGCCATTGCACAGTCCATGGCTGCCAAGACCCAACGGTGAGGGGACCATATTGGGGTGGGAGCAGGGGGAATGAGTTGTCCATGTGTGTTTGTTCATGCCCTGGTGATAGCCATGAAGGTAGTTTGCAAGTCATGGCCAGGGGGTGCCCAGGGGAAACTGCAGGATGTGCCTCTGTGTGTCAGACAGATGTGTGGGCAGATGTGTCACATCCGGATGCTCTGCATGCTGGGACACATCTGCCCCTCAAGCAGCTGCAGTCCCATGGAGCTGAGCAGGAAATGGCAGGAGGTCACTCCAAAAAGAGAGATCCCTTCCCTGCACAGGAGATGCACAGTGGAGCAGAACCACACGCAGCCTTCAGTGGCCAGGGCTCCCAGGGGAAAGCAAGGCAGTGGTCCCCAAGGACAGGGGTGATGAAGTTTTACTCATCCTCTTGTTCTCATCACTTTTACTCATCTCTTGTTCAACATCTTCAGGTTCAGAAGCAAGATGACGGCAGCTGGCTTCACCATCTCGGGGAAAGACCACCCCATCTGTCCTGTCATGCTCGGGGACGCTCGGCTAGCTGCAGTGATGGCTGAGGACATGCTGAACAGAGGTGAACCGGGGAGGGAGCTCTGCATGCAGACACATGCCCTGAGGGAAGGGACAGCTGGTGGTGGTGCCACCACCATCCCTCCTCCGCAGGATGTTCCTGCATGAAATCTGTACCCTCCAGCTGCAAATGTCCTCCTGGTCTCCCCCAGACGTTGCTGGCTTCACCTCCTTTCTCTGTTGGGGGRGGCTTACATTAGCCCTCTTGTCCTGCCATGCTGGACTCCATCCCCATCACTGGCCCTAACCCTCATTTCCACGTGTGGGAGCAGATGCCACTTGAAAACCCTGAAGCCTGGAAATCGTTATTGAGAGGGGAGGGAGGACCCAAAAGCCTTTCTATCACCCAGTAACACCTCAGCCTCCCTCCCTCCCAGCCAGCTCCAACTCTCCCTGCGTTTCCTCCCCAGGCATTTATGTCATTGGCTTCAGCTACCCCGTGGTCCCCAAGGGAAAGGCCCGCATCCGGGTCCAGATCTCGGCCGTGCACAGTGACGAGGACATCGACCGCTGCGTGGAAGCCTTCACTGAGGTGGGACAAAAACACGGAGCGCTGCCTTGAGGGGCCAGCAAACACCTTCTCTGGCACCCTCCCTGCCCACGACCAAGCGCCTGTGCTGGGGGAAAAGGCTTGAGCAGCATGCTGCGGAAAGCAGGACAGGTCCTCAAGGCATCACAGGCTGCGGGAGGCTGTGGCTGTTCTAGTGTGCTGGCAGTGGCACTGGCAACCAGCTCTTGTGTCATTAAACATGTCCTGCAGTGCAGCGGATATTTGTCTGGCTCTTGTTTTCTCATCCAGGAGCTGCAGCCCATCCCCATCCTCTCGCTGTGACCGGACACTGCTGTGTCTTCTCTGAAGCCTCAGTCCGGGTGCTGAAGCACTGCAGCTCCTGCTCTCTCCTGCCGATGGAAATGTAGCATTGCTGGTATGCCCGAGGTCGCCTGCTTCCTCCGTGCTCTCCTGCGGGTCCAGCAGCATCACCCCAGCAGATCTGCCTGCTGTAATTCCCCACTGAGGCAGGAGGGTTTCCCAAGCCCTTGGCAACCCGTGCCACCGGCAGCTGGTTTGGGAAAGAGGAAATGGGCCAGCCGAAGCTCCAGTGCTCCTTTCTCCCCTTCTCACTCTTGGGTGTTGGGTGTGAGGCTTGCTTGGTCTCCAGGGCCGGCTCTAAGGCTTTGCCCATCGCTGCGGTGCTCCCAAACCTGCCCTGGGAGCTGCATCTCGCCCCAGAGAGGCTGTCGGGCAGCAGGCAAGCCAAGGTGGCAGAGGCCAGCAGCTTGGCGAGAGGCCCTGCGTCTGCCTGGGGCTGAGGCCGGGGGCAGAGCAGGTGACAGAAACCTGTAATTTTCCTCCATCAGCTGCAGTTTTCACACAGCAGAGAACACACAGCAGGCTGGGATCTCTGGATTTGTTCTTCCAAACTGTGCTGGGGTAGCGATTTAGCACTCAAGCAGGAACAAGCGGGTCCTGGGCATCTCTCAGGATTGCTTTGTTTGCATTGGTTTTGCTCCAGATGAGGAATCATGTGTGTCCTGCTGTCTGCCCATGTGCTGAGCTGAGTACCAGCTGCCTGCAGTCCAGGACAGACTCCAGCTGAAATGAGGCTGGGCTGTGCTGTGCTTGGGTGCCGGAGCACTGGGTCATGTCAGCAAAGACCTGCTCCGAAAACGCTACCTGCCGTTAGGTAGTCAGGGAGCGAGCTATGGGGTGATAACATGTCTGACCTGAACCAGAGCAACTGCAGAAGAATAGAGAAATTAATCCAGAGTTGCAGCACTTTACAGGATGCAAAAGGCAGGGGAGAAATGCATTTTCTATGGGGCTGCCACCGGACCTTGTTAGAGCACTTAGTAGTGTAACTGCGTGCCGATTTTATTTAATTTTCCATCTCCGCAGGCCCCTGAGCTCAGCCTGCTGATAAAGTATGATATGGAGTTCCCTCTATGTGGCGCCAGGCCCTCACGGTGCTGCAAACTCTCCCCCCTTATCAAAGGGCAATATTTTGGGAATGGGGAATGTAATGGGGAAATGGCAGGGTGTTGCGCTTAGGCCTCTTTTGCAATCTGGAAGAGATGAAGCTTCAGCCAGATGGGCTCTGGCACAGGGGTTTTGAGTCACTAAACTGAATCACTGCTGTTTTGAGCCCAATGCGCGTGCACCCCCTTGCTCCCCACTACTTGCACCCTCCATTGCACACCTGTACCGTGCTCCCCCCGCTCCTTCCTTCCTGCTGGTCCCCAGCTCAGGCCTCCCCCTCTCCCCTGGGCTTCTGCAGGCAGCCCTGCTGATGTCTCTGCTCCACTCAGGGCAACAAACCCAAGCAGTTTAACCCTGCTCCAGCTTTCAAGTCCTCCCTCAATGGGAGAGCAGTCATACAGACATCTCGCTGCTCAGCTGCAAGCAAGAGCAGCAGCAGCCTCCCTCCCCTGCAATGCACATGCTTGTTCTTGCGTGCACACATGTGCTCCCCCCTTCTCCTCTTCCTCCTCTGCTCGCCAGGCGCCCTGACCTCCCTCTCCCCTCCGTCTCTCCCAGGCCCCTCGGCAGCCGACCCCCGCRCTGCTGCTGCCTCTCCGCCTGCTTCAAGGCCGAGCTCTGCAGCAGACTGCGGTTTGCACAGCGGCGCGGGGAGTGCTGGAGCTCGGGGAAGGCAGGAGGGTCAGGCGATGGCACACTGGAAATGAATAATGCAGCACCCATTGACTGCAAGCGCCGTGTTAATATTGCATTCCCAGGCAAAGCCTCCAGCTCTTTATTTCTTCAAGGCCTCCAGAGCTAGGTCTGACCTGCAGCTCTTTGCAGCTTTTAGCCCAGAAAGCAGAGGACTTTTTGCTGGGTGGGATGTAGAGGCAGATTCCACTTTTTGAGGATGCAGTTCCCACCCCGGGCTTGCCAACCCACCCCAGACCCCGTACATTGCTCTGCCAAGCTTCCCCCCAGGTCTCAAGCCGTCACCCTCTACACCATGTGGGATAGGTGTGGGATCCCCATATCTCACCCATTGTGCCTTGAAGTAGGGGACTGTCCTGTCCCATCCTGTTTCCATACACACCCACCCCCTCAGACGCTTCCAGCCTTGTGTCCCYGCTCACCCCCCACTTCTTCCAGCCTCGCCAGCTGCCTCGTTGCAGTCCTAAACCTGCCCCCTTTCCTGCTGATGCCCTCCAGCCCCTCTCCACACCGCCGTTTCCACCCTGAGCTGTGACCCACCCCCCTCTACCCCTTCCCCACCAGCATCTCCCTGCCCGCAGCCCTGCCCAGGCAGACAGGGATGCCCCAGCTTGGATCGAGCCCACTGGGGCTGATGCAAACGGGGTCCAAACCTGCCATCGGGTGCCGCGATGTTCTTGTCCCGCATCCTTCGCCGGAGATAAACACCGCGCAAGGGCTCCTGCCGGCACTAATGCCTCCTCACACTGGCGGGCGAGGGGCGAAGCAGTCGTCCCCCCACACACCTGGGGGCTTTGGCGAGAAACAGCAATGCCTGCAGCCGCTCCCTGCTTCCTTCTGGTGGTTTATTTCTCCGGTTTGGGGACACCCCCGTCTCCCCGGCCCCGGGGGTGAGTCCAGGCGGCCTCTCACCCTTCAGGCCATTTGGCTGCAGGACTAGGCGCTGGGGGGTCCCTCTGCAGCCCCCGCAGCCCCCTCAGCGGCAGGAGCACTTGCAGGCAGCCACAACGGGGTAGGGGATCTGCCGCCAGGCGCAGTGTGGGGGTCCGGGTGGCCGGGGYGCCCAGCAGTGCCAGGCCAGCAGCTTGATGTGGGTGAGCTGCGTGGGGCGGCAGGTCATGCCGGGGGGCCAGGAGCAGCCGGGGGGGCCGGTTTCGCAGGCGGTGTGACGCACCCAGCGGGGCCAGAAGACGGGTCCCAGATCGACCCAGGCGGAGGTGAGGCGGCAGGCGGCCCGCTCCACCAGCCACTGCCGCAGGCGGTGGGCCAGGGCCTCTGGCAGCTTGGGGGGCAGCCCCGGGCCGGGGGGCAGCAGGGCGGGCAGCTCCAGCCCCTCCACCTCCCGCCACAGCTTGCGGCGGTAGTGCCTGGCCCCCTCTGCCAGGTCCCGGCTCAGGGACTCCAGGTTCTCCTCGGGGACGCTGCCATTGCGGCCCCGGGGCTCCTCGGCCGCCATCCAGAAGGGGTCGAAGGCCGAGCCCAGCAGCCGGCGCAGCCTCCCAGGCCGCAGGTGCCGGGGCTTGGGAGAGTAGCGGTAGTCCTCAGGGGAGAGCGAGAGGCTGTAGGGCCGCACCGGGGCCGAGGGGCGGCCGCGCAGCAGGTGGGCAGCAGGGTCAGCAGTGCCGGATGGCGGTGGCGGTGGGTCCCGGGGTTCCTCCGGCGGCAGCGGCGGGCCCAGGGTGCCCGGTGGTGGGAGCAAGCAGAGGAGGAGGAGGAGGAGGCAGCCACGGCAGGGGCCCTCCATGGCGAAGCAGCACTGCAGTGGGCTGTGCCAGGCTGCAGGCTCTCACTCCACTGCATCCCCCGGGTTATCGCCACGTCCCAAGGCACGGCCTTCCCCTTTTCCCTGGTTACAGTGGCTGATAGCAAGCCAGCGGGGACACCTCGCTCCCTCCCGCCAGAGGGGCAGGCGGGGAGGCGAGGACGCACCGTCCCTCCCACCAGGCTGAGGGGTGCTGTCAACATGGGGCATCAGGGCTGCCATGGCGGAGAAGGGGTCAGCGCCTCCTCCTCCTCCACATCCTGCCCCATCGTTGGAAGAGGCATCCAGGACCTTCCCAGTGAAGAGAAGCTGGCAGCCTTCGGGTCTTGCCGGGAAAGGACCACCAAGCTGTGCTCGGCCTCAGCACACCTGGAAATCTGCAGGGCAGAGGTCCCGTCGTGGGGGCGGACACAGTGGCAGAGCAGCAGGGCAGGAGGGCTGCGTGGGTCACTGTCGCCTCTCAGCACATCAGCCGGCACATGTGCTGTCCTGGGCAGTGGTGAGGGAGCTGAACCTCTGGAGATGGCCTCCCTGGATGGCTTGTCCTCCCTCCCCACACTGCAGTGCCCCGGCAATGCTGGTGGAGGGCAGACCTGGGCTGGATGGAAACCAAAACATGCTTTCCTCTCCTTCCCCAGGTCAGACATTGTGGGAGAGACTCGATCTGCTCTGTGCCGTGCTACTAACAATTAATTAATAACAGCTAGTAATAGCAATTAATTGCTCATGCTCCAGAGGGTTTAGACCCATATCCCAAGGACGGGGCAGGGGCCAGGCTCACCGTGGTGGAATATTCATTTTCCCTGGAGGTGTTGGGCAACACGTCCTCAACACGACCCTGCCCCCCTCCATCCTCCCTCTCCCACCAGAGAGCAGCGAGCTTTTTCTCTGCTGCACCCTCCTCGCTGGAGTGGGGAGCGGCCGAGCCTGCAGGAAGGCTGGGCAGAGAGGAGTTAACTCCAAACCCAACCTCAGAGAGAGGGGAAAAAAAAAAAAACAGAGATCAATGGATCAGCAGCAAGAGCAGAGGGAGGGAAAAGGGGGAGACAGAGAGAGAGGAGAGGAGCTCCAGGAGGAGAGAGAGCGTGTGGGTGCCAGGAGAAGAGAGAGCAGAGCTGGCGGCGGGCAGGGGGATGCAGCGGAGCACCGGGCAGGGGTGACGGCGCTGCCCAGACAAACTCTTCAGTGGCCCGCGTCCTCCTCGCCACCACTGCCTGGGCTGGACCAGAGGTCTCCCCCAAGCGAGCGGCGAAGCTGCAGGCCCTTCCTCGCAGAGGTGAGTGCCGGCTTCCCAAGCAAGGGGCGGCCTCGGGCTCCCTGAGCAGGGACATGACAGTGCCCAGAGATGCCCCACTGCCTACGTGGGAGTGCATGCCCAGAGGGCAACCAGGGTCCTCTGCTCGAGCAAGGAGATCCCACAGGGCCAGGATGGAGGAGCCAGATGATAGTTACCAGTGGGACAGAGGGGACCGCAGAGCCAGAGAGGCAGGGATGACCTTTCAGTGCAATACGGAGAGGCTGCTGGGAAGGAGAAGTGGCATGAGCTGAGGGATGGGAGAGTGTGGGGCGAAGGAGCTTGCACAACCCAAAAAAGAGTTAATTGCATGTCAACAGTTGCTAAATAATAGTGTCTCTCCCTCTTGGTTGCTGCTCAGCGAAGGACAATTTGTTCTAATGATAGCACAACACAGGGAAGGCTCATTAGGAGATAGGCTGTTGCCGCTCCCCGCCTGAGCACGGTGTTACTCAGGGCTGGAGGAAGTTTTGCAGCAAATCACAATACCTTGAGCTGCAGTAATAATTACGCTCCTTCACAATGATCATTATGTTGTGTTTCAGGAGGCTCCAAGGTCTCCCCCCATCCTCTCGTAGCTGCCATCGTCCAGCCCGTGACCGCCTCTCAGCATCAGGAAGAGCTGCCCTGAGTCACCTCTCCTCTGTGGAGCATAACTACTGCAAAGGGAGCAAGGCGCAGACAGCTCTGGGGTGGAGGTGGTCCCAGCTGAAGGAGTGCCCTTGAGGGAGGAGTGTGGCAGGGTGCTGCTGCTGTGGGGTGTCATCCAGGCATCAGGTCCCTGCTGCCAGAGGTGGCACAACCCCGGGGTGAGGGTGCCAGAACCACTCACAGTCCGTATGGCCTCGTGTCCCTCACTGAGCCCTGATGAAAACCAGCCAGGATTTAGACTTGCCAAAGCAAGCAATCCCAAGAGGTTTAGCAGCTTTGGGATCGTAGGAGGAATGTAGGGGAGGCCAGGCAGCAGGGCAGGGGGTCCTTCAAGGAGCTGGGAGCACAGGAGGTGCTGTGGTGGAGATGTGAATGCGGGCAGGAGAAAGGGGCTTTGGTTCCACTCGATCCAGGCAGATGTGGGCTGACTGATCCCAACAGCATTCTTGCCAGTGACATCATGAGGATCTTGATGTCATCATTTAACCAGCTGGTTGGGATTGGCGTCTCTGGGAGAAATGTGGGCGTCAGACAAAGGCCAGGATCAGGCACCTTAGGGCCAGAGCTCTGGTGGCCACTGTGGTCAACACTGAGCAGCACCCGCTTGCCTACGGCCATGCACAGGTGCTGTGTCTCCCTTTCTCCCCTTGCAGGTCCCTGCAGTCAGATGGGGAGATGCCAGGAGGCTGGAACGCCTCCTCTGACAGCCCGGAGCTGCGAGCCGCAGGGATTATCGTGCCCGTCATCTTCTCCCTCATCTTCCTCCTGGGCACTGTGGGAAATGGGCTGGTGCTGGCCGTGCTGCTGTGGAACGGCCAAGTCAAGTACAATACTACCAACCTCTTCATCCTTAACCTGGCCATGGCCGACCTGTGCTTCATCGTCTGCTGCGTCCCCTTCCAGGCCACCATTTACACCCTGGATGGGTGGCTCTTTGGGGCCTTTGCCTGCAAGGCTGTGCATTTCCTGATCTACCTCACCATGTATGCCAGCAGCTTCACCCTGGCCACCGTCTCCATTGACAGGCAAGCGTCCCCTCCCCTCTGAGTCCCTCAGCTCAGGGACAACSTGTTTGCCACCCTTGAGCTAAGGGATGGGAGAAAGGCCAGTTCTTACCCTGTTGAGTGTCCTGTAAGGAGCAGCTAGGGTCTCCCCAGGGGCAAAGCCAGCCTCCCTATCTCCCCATGCCCTCTTCCAGCACCAAGCCAAGCTCTTGGCCTGGTTACCCAGCCCTCACTTAGGAAGGAGGAGTGCAGGCACATGCTGAGGTTTGGTGTCCATCATGCAAACCAAGAACGGCAAAACCCCAGGGCAGCAATGCACCAGAGGAGAAAGAGGGAGCCCTCTGTGTCCTGCTCCTGTCCTTCTCTTCCCTGGTTCAAGAGCCATCCTGCTTGCCTTTACTGAGCTAGCACAGCAGAGTAGGCAACGGAGGTCCCAGACCCACTGTTGGTGGGGGTCTCTATGTGAATTCACTGTAACCCTCCCTACCAAGAGGTGGGGAGGGGAAGAGATGGGCGGCTGCGTGGGAAAGGGTGCACAGATGGCAGCTCCACAGGGCAGGAGGGCAACAAGGTATCATCTCACCCATGTTGTGTTTGGTCTCTCCTTCTCCGTCCCCTCCTCACCAGGTACCTGGCCATTCGCTATCCGCTGAAGTCCCAGGATCTCCGTACCTCTCGAAACGCAGGAGTGGCCATTGTAGCAATCTGGTCGCTGTCGCTGCTCTTCGCGGGGCCTTACCTCAGTTACTACCAGATTGTCCATTACCACAGGGTGCCCATCTGCGTCCCCATCTGGGAGGACCAGCGCCGAAAGATTCTGGATGTCCTCACATTTGTCTTTGGATACCTCCTGCCCGTGACCGTGGTGAGCCTGGCATACGCCAGGACCATTAAGTTCCTGTGGACCTCTGTAGACCCCATAGAAAGGATCTTAGAGTCCCGGAAGGCCAAGCGTAAGGTCACCAAGATGATTGTGGCTGTGGCCATCCTGTTCTGCCTCTGCTGGCTGCCCCACCACCTGGTCATCCTGTGCTTCTGGTTTGGCCACTTCCCCTTCAACCGAGCCACTTATGCTTGCCGCCTGGCTTCCCACTGCCTTTCATATGCCAACTCCTGCCTCAACCCCATTGTCTATGCCCTCATCTCCAAGCATTTCCGCAAGCGTTTCAAGGAGGTCTTCACCTGCCTCTTCTTCCAGAACAAGACCAGGAAGAAGAGGAAGAGAGTTGGAAAGAAAGTCCACGTGGTCAATGTGGGCAAAGGTTTCACCAACAGCACCAGAGGTTTCTGTGGATGCAACAGTGAGGTGACGCAGGTCCCAGAGAAGAACACCAGGAAGAGGGACCCTGAAGGTGCCAGCCATGATGCCAGAGCATGGACTCACCAGCTAYAAGATGCCATGGTCTCTGTGCAGAAGGAGCTGCTGGAGGAGGAAAGTTTGGCAACAGCTGGCCATCCCCTAGCCATGACCCCTCCAAGAGGAACTGAGGAGTTTCTGACTGTTCATTACAGATGAGCAAAGTGAAGAAGCCTGTTTTCCAGCCTGTGAGTAACCACTTCATTCCCACACGGGCAGAATGATGTGGGGCAGAGGGGAATGGACACAGCAGAGCCACCGAAACCTCCTGTGGCAACAGTTAACCCATTGTCCCCACTCACCTTCACTCACTGGCCCACAGCATTCATATAGGAATGGCACAATCCACCCATACAAATGCAGAGTGGAGGGACATGTTAATGTGATGCCAAGTGACCTGGGTGGCATTCCTGCAACAGGTTTTAAGGCCTCCATTTCCTAACTTGCTAATTTTGCGCAGCACCTTGAAACTCTAAGAGCGAGGCAACCAAAATGAAAACATCCTGGTAGGAAATCCAGGCTGTTAAGGGCACATCAGAGCATGGGTGGGAAGGGTGGAGAGAGTACACAGGTACCTGAGTGTCAATAGGGTAGCCGGCAGCCTCTCTCTCTGGCAGGGCTGGGGTGCTGCGCCCAGCCCCAGGCGGTAAAACACTGTCTCCTGCCCACATGTCCTTCTCCCATGGTCCAGGGGCAGCCCTAGTCCACCTCCATCCCTTTCCCTAGCCCCTACATCCAGATCAGAGGGCCTTTGCCACACTGTCTCACGTGCAAGGAAGTCAGCCGTCTGTGCCAACAGCTCAATGATGCAAATTCTGTGGCAGTCACTAGTCATACTCAAATGATTTATGCCATGGCAGGTGAAGATTGGAAAGGCTTGTGTGCCGACACCTCTGCACCTGTGGCTTCTCTGAAGTTCAAGGAGGAAAGGACCATCCGTCCAGTCTCTTCCCTCCACCCTGCCCCACCAGAAGTACTCGCTGGAGGATGTTTCCTAGAGCTCTGTCCCACCTGGCTTTAGCTCTTGCAAGCACATCCTGCAGGACACTGTTGCACTTCCTAATGCCACTTGCCTGATAGCCATCCCCAGTTCTTCCTAAACGGACCTGGTAACTCCTCCTTCCACCATGTTGTTCCACCTGATCCGCCCCTCTGCTTACTTTCTGTTTGCCTTTTGCAAATTCCTGAGGGATTGCTGCCTCCTCTTTGATCTTTGCTTGCTACTCAGAGTTTCATCCCTTCCTTCTGGGGCTGAAGGACCTATTGCTCTCTGAGCAGTGACATTATTCATTGATATTAGCCCCATGTGTGTGGTTTACTGACTTGGCCAGACAGTTTTTTCCACATGGTGGTGACGATTGTGAGTGAATTGATGGCTGTCACCAAAGCAGAAGAGAGTAGCTAAGCTGCAAAATGAGCTGTGGAGCCAGGTGACAGTTGTGGTAAGGCAAAGGAGAAAGAAACAGACCCATGTGTACTTAGTTCCATCCTATCTCCTCAGTGCCCCTTTCTGCCTGATGAGAGGGTTTCTAGGAGAGCAGGAGGCCAACACCACTCAGCAGGTTGGGACATCTTCCAAGATGGCCACTGCTGTGGGATTGCTGTGGGACCCGTGTCTGCCTGGGAGCAAAACTTTCCCCTGCTCTGTCCCCTGCTGCCCCGAGCAGCCGTGGAGGAGCCTTTGGCTGTGGTAGCAGCTCAATGACATCTTGCACCAGGGCCAAGCATCCCCCTGGCCTGACCATGGGAAGGATGGGAAGTGCCGCAGGGATGGCGTGGTGGGACAAAAATCACGTTCACCAGAAGATGCTGGAATTTGTCCCCTGCTTGACCTGAATAAACCCCAGTAATTTCCTTTACCTGCCCCATTTGCTGTGTGCTGGATACAATCTCTGCCGGGCGCGGGGCTCTGCAGTTTGGGCTGGAGGTGGTGGAGTCTGTACAAGCTATCTGACCACAGTCTGGTGCTCCAAAGTCACTAGCAGGGCATCATTTGTTTTATTTGACTTTGCAGACACTGCAGAAGTGTACAAAAGAAGCAAAGCTGAGGGTTTTAAGATGGATGCAGCACTGCTGGTGTTCAAGAGAAAGTTGTAGGAGAGGGAGAGACAGAAGCAGAGAGAGGGAAAAGGAGGGATGGTGAGAGGACAGATGGGGGGGCAATATAAATGATAAATGTGTGGTGGGAGCTATCCACAGGGACAGAAAACGGCAGTGAGAAGGCAGGGTGAAGTGAGGGGCTAGAAGCAGAGGGCAGAAGGGAGGATGAGGGGGCATGAGGGAGGCGGGAAGCAATGTGCTGGCAGAGCACCCCCATTTTGGCAGGAGCCTTCTCCCCACCCCAGCAGTGTCATGCTGCTCTGGAGCTGGGGTGAGCATCACTTGGCTGTGTTGGACCCCAGCCCCACGGCAGCTTTCTCCACCCTTTTGCTGCATCATCAGGCTGCCAGAGAAGCCCAGAAAAACACCATCCAAGCAAGGCCTTTGGTCAGTCTAGCGCACATGGGAGGGAGGGAGCTGGTGGGATTTGCATTGCTGCAATGCCGTGATTTGCCRCAGTGCCTGGCAGAGCTAGGCCCGGGCACGTGGCTGACCTCACACAGCTCCGGTTTTGTCACATAGTCATGACATGAGTGGAGAGGGGAGAGGTACCGATCGGGGTAGTCGGCTTTCCCAGTGTGCCAAGTCCATGTGCCACAGGTAATCACAGCTGCCTGAGGCTATCCTCTGTGCGGATGAGAGGTGTGTCCCCTTCGCCGTGGGGACACAAACTCTGTGATGCCACCTGACTTGTGAGTGCAAGCGGGACAGATCCTGCTTCATTTGCAGGCACAGGCGTAGCCCCTGAGCATCAGTCCTGTGGCTTGGGAGCTTTTGGTAATGCTGTAGGACAAGCCCAGGAAGAAGCCCTAGGAAGGGGMCAAAGACAAGTCACCTGAGAGACTGGGAGGGGGGAAAGGGACTGCTTTTGCTGGCCAGGCAAGCCCTGAGGAAGGGAAACAGACCAGCCCGTGGAAGGACCTCCATGGTGAGAGGTGAGGGAGAAGTCTCCATTAGCATCACATTTCCTGACCACATCCCAGGGGCTTCGCTTTCCTCCGTGAGAGGCCAGGATCATCAGGCCCACACCTTATCGCCACTGAGATGGTTTTCTGTTGCCAGTGAAAGAGATGAGTTTGCTCATTCAGACCCGTTAAACTGAGCTCAAGCCCCACAGAGCTGCTCAGCAACCTCCTCCGCAATCCTGCAGCCAGGACTGGGATGCCTCAGCCGCAAATCATCAGACCTGCCACCGTCCCAGCTCAATATTTACAGTAAACCTTACATGATTGGAACAGCCCTCCTTTTCCTTAATTACATATGGCGTTTAATTATTGCTGTGTGGCTCCTGAGTGTGTAACTCTTAATGTGAAGCAAATCTTCACCCATAATGCCCTAAGAGCAGGTGAAAGAGGGAAAGCTTGGCAGAGAGTGTTTAGTGAAGGCAGTGACATTGTGGGTCACTGCAGACTTCCATGCTGAAGCTGGGAAACAGTTACAGATCATCATGGCAGCAGTAGGTTTCAGAGTGAACATGTTTGCCCTGAACGAGGCAGATCATTCTCCTTCCACGGCAGTTCACTGCCCCCAGTCCCGCTGCCCACAGCCAGCATGTGCATGGAGACATCCCTCCCAGCAAAGCCTTACAAGCTGACTTTCCAGGTGGTGATGCAAGAGCTGGGTGCTACAGCAGTGTCCATAGCCTGGAAATCTGCAGGGACCACACTGCTCGCTTGCTAGCTAATTAAAACAGCAAGGGAGCTAACGCTGGGGAGCCCCAGCCGGCAGAGAGGAGCCATTTACTGCCAGCCTGCTGATCGTTGGGAGCCGGTTGCCAACGTGAGCCTGCAGCAAATGCAAAGTTGTTGGAGGCTGCGCAGCCCCATCGGTGGTGTCCTGAGCCCCGCACGGGCTGTGGAAGCCGCCGGTGTCCTCACTTGTCCCTATGCACAGTGGGACCTCAGCAAGGCAGCTGGAGGCTGCGTCCAAAGCAAAGGGTTTTTGGCCCCATCCTCGCCCTTCGACACTCTCAGTGCTGTAGGCATTGTACGGCAGGGATGGGGGACATCAGGCAGCAAGGGGCTTGCAGAGGTGTAGTGTCCGTGAGCAGAGCCACAAGCCCCCCCTTATTTCTATTCTCTTTCCGTTCCCTGCTTCTGCTTGTGTAAATCTTCCCTTATTGCTTTGTCCTGCCTGCTCTTAAAATTCCCAGGCAACGTGGTATTTCTAACCCTCGCTGAAGCTGTTGCATGCCTCGCTAGAGCTCAGCTCCAAGGACACCCCTTTGCCTGTCCGGAGGCCAGCTGAAGCACTGCACTGGGAATTATTTTTCTTTTTCCATTCAAGTGTTTGATGTTGCTCTCTGCACCTGGAGCCTCCCTTGCCTCCTACCCCTGTTTCTGATTTCTCCAGCTCCCTTCCTCTGTAGTGGCTGCTGTTCCTCTGCAGCCGATGCCTTTCAGCAACATGTCCAGCGTGCTTTGCCTACCTTCCCGGGGATGGCTAGTCCTGTAGCCACCCTTTGCGTGTGATGCCATGGCTGGTGGCCAGCTCGCATGACCGCAAGCAGCCTCCAGGTAACACGCATATCTGCATCATTTCTGGGGGTGAGGCCCCACTTCACAGCCCAAAGCATCGGAGGGAGAAGGAAATGGCGGTCGGGAGCAGTGATGCAGCACAGCCAAACGCTGCCTGTTCTTGCCCGCTTGCGGCCGGGCTGTTGCTCGCCCCTGATCCTGCTCCTCCTGGTCCCGGCTTGCAAAAGGAGTGGATCAGGTCAGGACTGACTGCTGCCCCTTGGGGTGAAGCCTACATAAAACAGGACAGAGAAGACAGGGAGAAAACCTGGGGGAGAAGGTGCATTTAGCACGGCAAGCATCTGCAAGCCCCGGCTCCCATCCCTAAGCTCTGCCTGGTGTTAAGCCCTGATTTTGGGGAGCACATGAGCGGGAAGGGCAGATGCTGAGCCTGGCTTGGGGAGGCTCTGGAGCCAGGTGGGAATTCCTGTCTGCCCAGTAACAGCATACACGCTCCAACTGGTTTCACAGCTCAAAGGTAGAGGTGAAGAAAAGGTGTCATGTCCTTGATATAAAGCCGGGTTTAATTAAAACTGAAGGAGCTTGATTGCTGCTTTCCACGCAGCCTCCCCTCCAGACTGATTAGCATTCTGCAGTCTCTGCTCCCAGCTTCTTGCCTTAATTAATGACTCCTTGCTTATATTTTCTTTCCTACTTGTCATTACTCAGGCTGATGAGCTCGGCTTTAAACCTGCAGAGGCCGGTTTGCCACACCCGCTGAGTGCAGCCACGCTGAGAGCTGGCATGGGGCAGAGGGAATAGGAGAGGCAAGGGCAGGATGGGGCTTTGTGGCTAGTGGTAGGCACCAGCTCCCCTGCAAGCTGGGCATAGCTACCCTCTGCGGAGCAACTTGGTCCTGCCAGTTGTGTGATGGTTCTGGTGCCCGGGCATCTCCTCAGCGTGCGTGCCATGAGCCTGATGCTTCTGGGAGGTGTCAGACCTGGGTACCAAGAAGCTCATGTGCAAATCTGTCAGCCCTGGTGGGGGTTTCCCTGTCTGCAGACACATGGGGCTGGGGGAGGCAGAAGGCCAGGGGAAGCTGTTACAAGGACGGCTCCTAATTCCCCGGCAGAGCAACGTGCTCAAGTGCTGCCCTTGCACTCGTGGGAGCAGGACCTTGTACAGACACCCTGCAAACAGCCAGGACAGCACTGCAAATGCACCTTGCGGCAAGACAGCCTTGCCAGCCAGAGAGGTAACGGTGTGACAGGGGTGGTCAGGGCACGTAGCACTATTAGCTATAAGGAATTCTGCTTATTTGCTTTTGGGTTTAGCTGCTGGTTCCTAATCCATGGCCAGCCTTAGCAGGTTGCCAGCTGATTATTTTAATTCTTCCAACAACCATATGCTCTCTTCCCCTCTCAGAGCTTTCAGAAAAGCCCAGGGGAATGCTATTTGCTGTATTGATCTCCTTTATCAGCTTCCTAATCAAAACTGCTGGCTCTTCCACCTAGTTGCGCTGTGGACCCTGAGCTGCCCAGGGCTGCTCTCCCACACTGGCCAGGCACAGTGCACGGAGAAAGCATCTTTCTGCAAGTACCTTTCCATGATGGAGGAGATCCGTCTTGCTCACAGACTGAGCAGAGGAAGCAGATGAAAGGGTGGGAGGTTTGCCAGAGATGCTTCATGGGGCTTCTTTAGCAGCACCGATAATTACAATGATGGATTTGGAATCTGCTAGAAAGGCAAAGGTGGAGGAAGTAATGGAGTTCAGATGTTGGCTCGATACCCTGGAGTTTAATTATTTCAGCTGCTGAAGAGTGGAATATTTTCTTACGTTTGCACATACTGCAGTGTGCACTTTGCATGGGTGAGTGGCCGCTTCAGAGAAAGGCCTTTTCCTTAATAACATCCATGCAGCTTTGTTGGGAGGCTTTGTTCAGGGCTGTTGCTTCTGCTGTGGGTCCTTGGTGAGACACAAGCAGGTTTTCAGTCTTCACTTGCTTAGATGAGACAGATCCTCAACCTGGCTGGTTTTGGTTGCGTCTTACAGCACAGCAGCAGCTGCAGAGCCAGGGAGGTTGCTGCTGGGTTCAGCGGCTGGGGATTCAGCACATCGCTGCAGAGCCGTGCTCTGAATGAGGAGGGGAAATAGAGTCTGTCTGGAGGCCAGGCAGTGGTGAGGGGGAAGCAGGGCCCTGGGTCAAGTCCTGGTTGCCAGAGCGTGCTGGTAGTCTGACACCATGGCCCAAAGGAGGGGGATGCACCACTGCTCGGGAAGGGACCTGGAAGGTGTGTTTGATGGTGCAGCACAAGAAAAATGAGGAGGTTGGACTGAGTTTAATGGCAAAATAAATAGGAGAGGGAAACCTGAGCTGTTGTTTTCATTCTTTGTTACTGCAGCAGACACCTCTGGGATATGCAGAAAGCTGCCACCGGCTTCACACCTATGGGTTGTGCAGGGAAATCTGTGGCCTGGGGTGCAAGGGCAGGGGGAAAAACTGCTGGGAGAGGCCAAAGACATTACACCAGGAGCAGCAGAAAAAGCAAACAGTGCCAGTGAACAGCTCTCAGCACAGCGTGAAGCCAGACTCTCCTCCTCCCCTGGAACCTTTTCTTTCCTTCTTTCCCTCCCCAGCACCTAACTGTCTTTTGAGATACAGCTGCTGAGCATGGCAGGGTAGTCAAGGCTTTGGCATGACCAGCTGACACAAAGAAACCTAAAACTTTTCTCAGTCCAGTGCCAAACACGTGACATAACAGCAGCCCAGTACTTCAGCCCTGAGGCAGGAAAACAGAACTGACTGTGGTGATTCCTATATGATGGTTTTTTCCCCCCTGAAAACCAGATCCCCTTTTCTCTTTCTTTTCTGGTGTTATCGCTAAAGCAGTGGCAAAACTTCTTACAAGCCTGCTTGGTTTATTTGCCTCAGTTCATCGTACCAGTCCCCAGGGGACTGCCAATGCCGCCTCACCTCCCATGGAGGGAGCAGTGCTGCAAAAGAGGCAAGGCAAACGCTCGGCTGGCTGCACACCCCCACCTTTCCCCTCCGAGCATACAGTCAGGAGCAGTTATGAAAAACTCCAGTGCCAGGCAAGACAAAGGTCTGAAGAGCTGAGGCTAAAAGCTTTGCTCTGAGTCCCAGCTAGGTGTATTCCTGGTTTTGAGGAACACTTCCAAGCTGTGTCTAGTTAGCAGACACCATCAGCAACTAAAGTAACTGCAGCGATAAAGTGCATTTCAGCCACCTGCTCTTCGGGCACCTTAATGGTCTCCTCAGCAACAAAGCTGTTGAGTGCAGAAGCGTTGACAGCTCTGTGTATGTGGGCACCAAGACTAGGCTGTGAAGATAGGAAGAAACAAGATAAGTAAAGACTGGACACGAARGTCACCGCTCCTCACACAAGGACCACCCTGGAAATTCTCTGCCCTGCCCAGATGTCCCTCCCCAGCCCCTCATTCCCTTGCTGTCTCTTCACAGCACAGCCATTTTATCTGGCATGGGGGAAGGCATGAGTTCAGCTGTCTTCTCCCCACCAGCTCCATACTTATGCAGGAGTGCAGACTGGGCAAGGCTGCTTTTCCTCTTTGCAAAACATCCCATCTTCCAGCTTGAAGCAATCCCGCTGAGATTTTCTTTCCTCTATTTGTATGGTTTCACAGCAACTGACTAGATTTGAAGTTTGGATTTCTTGGCTGTGGGAGTCAAGATCAGAAGGTGAGTCAGCAACCGTGTACCTCGATCTGCAAACAGACTGGTGTTTGAATTCAAACAACTTCATGTTGTCACTTCTAATTTCAGTACTGGGTATGAGAGCAGCAGTTACCAAGTCCAGTGCTGTGCCTGGGGCCGGGAACATACGTAAAGAAAAAGGAATGAGCTGCTCTGAAAAAAAGAGAGAACTTGGCTGAGGAGTCTGAAAAGGCTGACAGGATTTTATTGAAGTTCAAAATACAAAAAGGTCAGATTGTCTCCTACCCCCTTGGTATCCTTCCCATCCAGCATATCGTAATGAAGTATCAGTATTCACAGTGACAGCTCCAGCCAAACCACAGACCATTAGTCCCAGCCATGGCCTCCAGCACCTCACAGATGAAGCCATCTAAAAGCCATGCATGTTTCTGGTATCTCAGCTTTGAACATGGAGGTCCACTTGGCCTTTTCCTGGACAAGAGGCCAGATTATTAGAGAACATGCTGACCTGAAGGTCTCTGAAGAATGCTCCAAACTGTGGCTGTTGCATGGTTAAGCTGAATCCTAAGAATGGACACTTCCAAACCAGCGATTCCCAAGGTGTGGGATGCATATCGCTACCGGCACACCATGTCATTTAGGTGTAGCACACAGGTGGGAACTCAGATTGCTGTTGGGCAGGTTCTTGTCACCCTGCTGCTATTCGCGCCCTACCGACAAGATTTATGGATCCCTGCTCCGAAACAAAGCTATTTACATCTTAATTACTAACCACAGTGGTGCAGAAGCAAGAGATTAGCAAAGGCAATTCCCTGCATCCTTCATAGCTGCATCATTTCAGGCTCCCAGCAGAGGTCATAACTCATTCCTGACACTGCACTTAAGGTCCTGGAGCAGCACCTCTCCATGACAAGCAAGAAACACAGTATGGGCCAGCTCTGGGTTTGGTGCTGCTGAGGCAGCCATAAATCCACCTCCATCCCAGCCCAATAATACGGTGAATACACAACACCTCCTATTGCAACTGGACCTCTTGCCCGAGACCGCCAGTAATAGGAAACACAAAAGTCAGTTATGGTGGGGTTTTTTGCAAGATGTAGGTGTCTGCCTAAAACTGCACTAGGATTAAGTCACCCCCCCAAACCTTATTCTTGCATCAGGGCAGATCTGACCTGCTAGCTGTCTACTTGGGTATATGTTTTGCAAGTGTTTCACTGTAGTATTTAAGCACTAACTTGCAGCAGTGATTTAAAAACCAGGGCCAGTGAAAGCTGTTAGTCTAGCGATTAAAAGCTTTGTATCCCATTTGTAACCAAACAGATTCTCTGCCCTCTGACCACAGGCTCTGGGGAAGGTTAGGATTAAGCCTCGGTGTGTGTTTCTCAAGGCAGTACGTTTGCTCAGCTGCTAGCATGCAGAATTAAGTGTGTGTTCTTCTCACAGCACAAAGCCTTCTGTTGTCCAAGGCATCCACTTTCTCCCCCATGCAACTGGTACTGCAGAGGTGGCAAAAGGTGCCTGTTCCAAGCATTTCTGTGATGCTGGCCGGCTGCTGAGTGCACTAATCAGGGCTGGTGACTGCACATGGTATCAGCCACCACCTACATCGAGCTGAAGTGCTTAGGAGAAAGAAGAATATCTCTGGCAGGCGTATCCTATTCAGCACCAGCCCATCTGATAAAAAGAAGAGCAGCTCTTTTTTTCCAAAAGTCTCAGCTGCAGCACTCTGTTGTCTGTTGTCTCTGTTGTCCAAAGCCTGCTGCCTCCCCATGAGGCAGCTGTGGCAGCACCCACAGGGACAGTCTGAGCACCACTGGAGAGTGGATCTGGCAGGAACGGCTGCTGGAAGCAATGTTTATTCAGCAATCTGGGAAGCAAGCTTCAGCTTCCTCTTTTTCTCTCTAAGGCTTCTCCTGCTGCATCTGGAAGATGATTTGGAAGCCCATTACCTCTTCTCCATCTTCTGCATTTGCAGGCTGAGTGACGTGAAGCTGGCCAGGAGGTCTGTAACCTCGTCCACCTGACAGAATACAGTTGGCCGTTAGGCAGAGGAATGCAGTTGTGCAGTTGACCACCAACACAGAAGAAACCCCCATGCAGCAGGGACCACCCTTGCACCAGGACCGCCAGTAATGCCACGCTGAGCTTATACTAGGACAGGATCCCTTTGGTCCCACAATCGTGTAGGAGGGCTCCTGTCCTCACGATCAAACAAGTCCTAATCTAAGGCAATGGGAGCTTCTCCCCATTGCTCAGGAGGCTGATGCTTGACCTTCACCTCGCACAATTTAGCCAGTTCTTAAAGTAGAAGCATGTTGCTGCATTACCCAGACCTCAACAGTGGTATCAGGGCTGTTTCCTCTAAGCCTGTTTCTAAGGGCCAATCTTTTGTAGAAAAAAACCAAACAAGTCCTGCAACCCTGTGTGGCTGTGCTGATCCTAGCCTTAAAATGCCTGTGCCCTTGGCCYGTCTGATCTCCAGCTTCTCTGCTGAGCTGCCAGGCACAGTGACACTCTCTGCATTTTGAATTCCAACCCAAAGGAGTACCATGAGTCATCACGTAACTTGCCCACTTTACCCAAAGTGAGCAAGAACACTTCCATAACCGTGTCTTCGATGTCACTTTGCTCACGCAGTTGCATTCTCCTAAACACAGAAGTCACAACACAAGTAGGTGAGTCACAGTAGCTCAACGCTGCCTACCTGCTCCTTTGTGCTAGTCATCTGTAACCTGGAGCAGAGGTCATCCAGCTGTTCCTTTTGCTCGTGTCTCCCCAGACGCTCCAGGTATTCCCGCAACATCTGGATAATCTGAAACCAACAGGCATAAGAGGCAAACATCAGACAGCTGCACCAGGCTGGGATGTTTTTACAGGAAAAATTAAATTACAGTTAAATTGCCAAGCACAGCCTTGATGCTGCAGTACGTGGCAAAATACATGACCCGCAGAGAAGAACACATGCAAAGCAACCAGAGAGCACTAATGACAGCATCAGAGCCCAGTGAGTCACCAGAGGCGTTGATCAGCCACAGACAGACTAGTTGTGATCCCTGTGCCTGGTTTAACAACAGGGAAGAGAGACAGGCCCAGCTGAAGAAGCACAAGGTCTAGCCCTGAAAGCACCAAGCTTTTCTTTATGGCCAGCTAGCTTCCCTCACTGTGAGGAGCAGGGACTTCCCACTCCAGCAGGATCTGCTTGTGCACCGAGGATGAAAATTCTTGTGGCTCCTATATGGCTCCTGAAGCGAGGCCCACACCTCGTGCATTTGTGATGCAGCCCCGTGACTGCTTTCCTATTCCATGCCTCCAGGTATCGGAGCAGGGCAGACTGCACTAGGAATGCAGAGTCCCTGCTGGAATGCATACGCCACGGCTACAGCCCCATGCTGTGGTCCCTCTCCTGCCACAAGGCATCTGTCTTACATGGYGGTTGAAGAACAGAGAGTGCTCCATACAGCCTGAGCATTAAGACATTCAATGCATCCTTGGCCTACCAGAGCCAAGAGAGGTCCTGCAAAATTCAGAGTAGTGGTTGGGAAAAAGGAAGGTCTCTGAAAACAGAAGGAAAACGTCAAACTCTTCCCAGAGCAGCTAAGAGCCTACAGACAGATATTTAAATAAAGGGTGCAGGAGACTGCCAGGGGCTGTACTGCCTTACCAGATCATGGGACTGTTTCTTTTACCTGTTTCACTTCAAGGCGTACGGCCTCCAGGCTGTGGGAGAGTCCTTCCTGCAGGATGTTTAGCTTTGATTTAGCGAGGTGCAGTGGGGTTCTGCCAGCTCGATCCAAGGCATCAACTCTGGCCCCTGCAAGATGCATGAGTAAAGACAGAAAGTGAGGTCTGTCTTCAAGGCTTAGTGTCCCTGGGGAGTATCAACAGGGGCAGGGCAGGAAAGGGACAGGCTGTAATTCTTATAGAGGAAATGTTACCTCCGCGCAGCAGCGTGGTGATGACAGGAACGTGGTTTGTGCAGGCAGCTGGGGAGGGAAAACACAGGACACACAACTCAGAGGTACTAGCAAACAACAAAGGAGTTTCTGCTCAAGCATGGAGTTGCTGCTTCCCAAAGGGCTCTTTGCCATGGGAAAGAGGAACAGCCCAACTGCTAAGGGTAACCCCACGTGCAAGCCTGGGTACTCTCTCTGGAACAGATGTCGTGCTCCTTGGGGCTGGCAGAGGGAAGGAAATAGATTTTCTCTACCTCTGACCCTTAAACCTTCACGAGGAGTGAAGCTAATGAAATGCAAAGAGTCCCTCCTAGGTCCTTAAAGCTGGGGATGCATACTGTGATGCACAGGAAAGAGGAAGGTGGAGAGGAAAGAAACAGCAAGGCGGTGTTCACCTCACCTCTCTGCATGCAAAGCTCATCTGTATGGCACTTACCCAAGTGTAAGGGGGTGTTTCCCAGCCCATCTCTCTGGTTCGGGTCAGCCCCATGGTCCAAAAGCAGTTGCACTGGAAACAAGGAAACAGAGCCACGTCAGGCCCTTCCCTGTGCCCCACAGGTCAGGCCCACATGGGCCGCAGGTCCACACAGCAGCCGTCAGGCTGCCTTAGGGATGCTTCTGTTCAGCTCATTAACTTCCTCCCAGAAACAGGGGATGGAGGTTTGCGCAGCAATGCAGAAGGCCCCAGCACAAAGCAAGGCAGYGCCACTGCCCCTGGGCTCCCTGAAGGGAAGAACTGGGACTAAGAACATCCTTCTGCACCARTACAGCCCTAGCGCTGGGAGCTGCTGCTCCCCCTTCAGCAGGGGGGCAYGGCAAGCCCTGGAGCCAGAGTTCAGCCGGCAACTTTTCCACAAAACACACAGAGAACAGCAATCTCTGTCAYGCACTGAATCAAAATAAAGAGGATCGTTCGAAATCTCTGCCATAGAGAGGTTGGAAGACAGAACTCCCCCTCCCCACTCACCGATGTGATCGTTGCCATTGCAGGAGGCAAAGTGCAGGGCTGTCCGGCCTTTGTCATCCGCAGCACAGGGGTCAGTTCCATCCTCCAAGAGTTGCTGCACTGACAATGCCAAGGAGGAGAAGAAAGCAGGTAAGCTGAAGGGGCACCTGATCAGAAAGGGGTAATGCTACCCGCTGTTCTGCGGGTAGATACACACTCTGCCAGCTGCCAAGTCAACTGGACTTGAACCAGCTCCAGCCAGCATCCCGGCTCAGCAGAACCAGCCTAGGCAGTGTACCCTTCACCCTCTGTTACAGCCCTCACCAGCTTCCACGTGCTGCCACAAAGACAAGCCAAGAGCTGTAACGGCTAAGGCTAAGGATCCATCTAGCCAAATATTCAAGCTCCAAGGACAATCAGCAGCAAATGTCTCCAGAAGAGTATAAAAAGATGGCAAGGATGCAGGGCTAACTCTCACAGCCTTTAGTCAGCTGTATCTCAGGCACTTCCCAAGCCAGAATTAGCATCCTGTGCTTACTAGCCCTCCATGGGCTTTCTCCATGGATTTGCACAGTCATTTTCTGCATCTGTGTAAACTTTTCACATCAACATGGACCTGCAGTGAGAAGTTTCACAGTGTAAGTCCATGCAGTGAGAAAAAACACCTCTTCACACCTGTTTTGAATATGCCACTTCCTAGATCCATCTGAAACTCCTAGGTTTTTCCATACTAATGGTGGCTACTGATTGGGAAGCAGGCAGGTGAGTGCACCAACCTGCCAGCAGCAGTGCAAATATACCCTTAGGAGACAAGGTATTGAAGTGAGTTAGGGAACAGCCCGAGTAGCCATACCATCATCTACTCACACTTGTTCCCCCTGCTTTTCCACTCAGCTACTTCTTCAATGCCACCACTGGCACTTCTTGTAACCTAAACTACCTCCTTTTCTCAGATAAGAAGGAAAAACCTGCTCACACAGAAAGACAGAGAAACTAGTATGACTCTCCAGTATTGGGTATAACAAAGGCAAAAAGACCAGTAAAGGCTGAAAAGATTAGGGACATAAAAGTAGCAGCTACAGCAACATGTGTAAGGGCAACTGTGAGGGCTATTACTCCTGTTGTTTTGAGATTATCCTGATATAGTAATCAGTGTGTAAAATAAAGCTCATTCCGTAGCTGTTAAAGGTACTGACAGATTCGCTATATTTTGAGATCTTTAGTAGCATATCCTRCAACAGTCAAGACTGACCAGTATTGGAGACAAGAAACTAGATAGCTCAGACCACTGAAAGTCACCATTGGTCTCAGCTTCCAGAGATCGAATTACAGTCACATTTTAATTTCTTCCTGTACACCTACTGCTTTAAGTGTGGTACAGAAATGAAAGGAACACCTGAAAAGATGGAAGTGGCATTAACAGGGGATGTTTGATACTCCAGAAGAAAGACACGGAGACTGACRGTGCCATCAGTGAGAACCATTAATGGGGAACGCTTTACCTAGTCCTTCCCTGAAGCCAGTAGGAAATTACTCTCCCACCCAGTGTCACCACAGGAAACAGCAAAGATTTTTACTTGTTGATGAAGAATAAATTCATCATCAGACACTTCCTCAAGTTRCAGAGTACATAAAAGACAGCAGGATTGTAAACAGGGGAACCGGTGTATCAAATACACRTGTAAAACTCTAAGATGGATTGAAACCAAGACTTTCATAAAGCCCGATTCTTTCATTCTTCCTCTTGACTTGGTGACTGAAGCCAAGCCTTTCTGTACTGACAGAGCTCACAGATGAACTTTATCCATCAGTTCATGAAACAACGTGTATTGTGGAGCCGACGGGTGAAGCACCCCAGACAGGCCTCCGTCCTGATATACTGGGAGTTTCTACAAGTCAAACCAGTTTCCAACTCTGTTCACAGAATGGCCTGATGAACAGTTAGGCCAGCACAGCTGAGGGGACAGTATAGTCTAAGGAGGGCCAATGCTAAGGGCAGATAATATACGCCAATATTGCTGCTGGACACTTCATATCAAACCCCACCTAATCTACAGTACAGAGAGGTAAAGGGAGTCACAGATAGGCCACGAGCCTTCTCTGCAATCACTGTGAGAGGCAGAGTCCAGCACTGGTCCTGGTTCTGATCTACTGGGTCACACTGTCTCATCACACAGGGTATGGCTTAGATAATCATAACTTTTCCACCTTACCAAAACAGTACTCTCTTGCTGCTTACAATTGGGCAAAAGTTACATACCAAAAAGGCTGGAATAGTGCAGTGCTGATTTAGCTTGAGGCAGTTGGAAAACTAACACTATGAACCAGATGCAATGAAAAAGTGAGTATTATAACCAGCCTCACTCCACTCACAGAATGAAACAAGGCTTCATAAAAGCAGTTTCTAGTTTTGCAGCATCTAAAGCACCATGTCCGCAAACTATCTGCACCCTCCTCCTCCTCTCCTAAAATAAAGGTCCTCGACAAAACTGCCCTTCCATGAAGAGGTCCCAAGTAGGATTGGCAGAAGTCTTACCTGTGTCCAAATCATTGCTATTGGCAGCTTCACGCAGCCTTTTCAGAGCTATGGAGAAAAGAAAGCAATTACTGGAAAGCACAGAGGAAAAAGGAGCGTTTCCCTACCGCAACATCCCGTCCCGGTGCTCGAGCCCAGGTGCAGGGCCCAAACCACGCTGGTGCTGGCTCAGCCCAGAGGAGGGGAAGCAGGAGATCAAGATGCCAGGTAAGAAGCACTCTCCTCGTCTCCTCCTGAGGCCGGCCACGGGCCCTCCCACTCCTGACGGGCACCCTCCCCTGGCAGGAGCAAGGGTGCCTTCCCAAGCCGCCCACCGAGCAGATCCGACCTTCTTCCAGAGGCCCCGCACACGGGAAAGCCGAAGCTTTACCGGCTCCCCAAATCGGAGGCTCGCCACCCCGCCGAGGCCTGGGCGGCAGCGCAGCCGCTCCCCGCGCGGGGCCGGCCGAAGGAAGGGCCGTCCCAGGGAGGGGCGCTCCCCGCCGTCCCCCGCTCACCGTGGCTCTCCTTGCCCGTAGGCCCCAGCCGGCGGTGGAGGCGGGCGGCCCTGCGCAGGCGGCGGGCAGGGATCTTGCCCGCGGGCTCCTCCCCCTGCCACAGGACGTGCAGGTAGCCGAGGGGGGCGCCCGCCGCCGCCCCCAGCGCCAGCCCGGCCCCCAGCGCCGGCTCCGGCTCCGGCTCCGGCTCCGGCTCCGGCCCCGCGCCGGGCGCTGCTGCAGCCCCGCCGCCGCCCTCCATCCCCTCACGGGCCGGGCCAGGCCGCCGCGCGGGGTGTGGGGGGAGAGGGGAGGGTCGTCGCTATAGCAACGGGGCGGGCCGTGTCCTCTCGACCAATCGGAGACGCCGCACCCCGGTGGGTGCAGCCAATGGGGAGTTAGAGGGAGCGGGTAGAAGGAAGGCGAGGCGGGAGGCGGAGGCGGTGCCCAGGAAGGTCTGACGGGCAGGCACGCTCTCCAATCAGAGCGGGGGGCGGGCCATAGAAGCACCAGGCCCATCGCAGCTCTGCAGGCTGAAGACAGACAGTTGTTTCAACCAGTGGGAAGGCGCAGCCCCGCTCCGCCGCCACAGCCCTTTCCGGCCGGCTGGCCCGAGCCCCGCCCCTGGTCCCACCCCTTCTTCCTGCCGGCTCCGCGCCGGGTCCGCGTTGCCGCCCGGAGTCCTTTCCCTGCCGCTCCGCGCCGCCGCCATGGCCTACCCGGGGGAGGACTACGACAACGAGGTGCGGGGCGGGGGTCCCGGGGCGGCGGGGGGGACCCGGGGGGGTCGTGTCCGGGGTGGTCGCGGTGACTCGCTGCCGCCCTCTCTCCACAGGCCGCCTACGACCCCTACGCCTACTCCAACGACTATGATATGCACACGGGTGAGTGCGGGCCTCGGCCGCGCCGCCACGGTGGCCCCTGGGGTGCGCCGGGCCTGCTGGCGCCCGGCTGGGTCTATAGGCCCGGTCTGGGCCGTGCGGCAGCTGCCTCACCGCTCCTCTTTCCCCTCAGGAGACCCGAAGCAAGACCTGGCCTACGAGCGCCAGTACGAGCAGCAGACCTACCAGGTGATCCCCGAAGTGATCAAAAACTTCATTCAGTATTTTCACAAGACGGTGTCGGATCTCATTGACCAGAAGGTGTACGAGCTCCAGGCCAGCCGTGTTTCCAGTGATGTTATTGACCAGAAGGTGTACGAGATCCAGGACATCTACGAAAACAGGTACAAAGCCATCCTTCCTGCAAGGGGGAATCACTGTTTAAACTGTGATGAAAGTGCACCCTGCTTTTAAAAGGAAAGGCTGACTGCTACCTGTGTTGTTCCAAACTTGGGCTTTCTCTAAAATACAGCATGAGGTTTGATTTGATTACTGGGGAAAAAAACAGCTATTTCCAGACCATTAGGCTAACGTAAGTATAGGTGAGTTGTGACCTGTCTGAAGGAAAATACCAGTCCTGTGCCTAACAGGTATGGAGGCAGCAAAAAGTGACCTCAGTAGCGCTAGTTAGGCAGTTTGCAGAAAGCTGTGAGGTGTAATTGTTGTGTCTGTTCCCTACAGATACTCCCACTCCTGCTTGTAGCTGTGTCACCTTGCCATAAAGGGAATGTGAAAGTAACATACACAACTGTTCCGTGCTTCAGGGATAAATTGAAGACTTTAATTGCTTAGTTTGCAATTCTTATTCTTTGCTTCAACACTGGACTTGCTAAAAGGGGATGGTGGTGGTGTTCAACTTTCACAAGTCCAAGGCCTATATATTGTGATCTCTAACTCCCGCACTGTCATACTGAGAAATGGTTTCTAATACCACATGTGTGTCTATCTTTCAGCTGGACAAAGCTGACAGAAAGGTTTTTTAAGAATACCCCATGGCCAGAGGCCGAGGCCATTGCCCCTCAGGTTGGAAACGGTAAGTCTTTTACTTTCTATTTGCTTGTCAGAGAGAGAAGGAACTAAATCACTTTTGATACACGAGTGGGCAGGTGCACAGTGTTGCTGCCGCCTGAGTCAGTCGTCTTTGTTCACTCTGGCAACTCCTTCAGCAGATGCCTGGCAAGAAGTCAAACTTGAACGAAGTATCCTTTTGTGCCTCCCTTTATTACTGTGGTGGGAGGAGCACCACTGGCATATCTGAGAGATCCAGTTGCCTAGGCCTTGTGGCTTGCTAATGTCCAGTTCTGTCATCTTTTCCAGATGCTGTTTTCCTCATCCTATACAAGGAGCTGTATTATAGGCACATCTACGCCAAAGTCAGCGTGAGTGTTTGTCCTGTGTCTTCCTGTTGGTTGCGTGCTGGCTTCTCTATGCCATAAAACTTGCCAAGTCTTGCTGCCACCACAGTATCAGTGGTTCCATAATTTTTGCAAGACAGGATTGGATGGGTTTATGAGCTGTAAGTCAAGTTGCTTTTAGGGAAGCTTAAAATTCTTGACTTTTGTTAGTTCAGTAAGGATTCGCTGATTGCTGAAAAGCAGGAAAGACTTGACTGTCTTTCTGAGGCTCGTTAGCTGTCTCCTCAAGCTTGGTTGTAATGAGTGTGCAGGTTTCCCTGGCAGCTTATATGAATCAGAAGACCTGGTCTGAGTTTTCAGGAGGCTATTATGTAAAAGTTTGTTACTGACATCAAATGTAGTGGTTAGTGAGTTAGGGAAAAAGGAGGTGTTGGGAGGTAATTGAATTTTCTTTTTGATAGAGCTGTAATTGCAAGACCTATAGATCAGTTTTGTGGGTTTTTTGTGGCTCTTTGTTCTTCAGGTTAGCAGGTGGGTGAGAGGGGGTGTCACAAGAGGAAGGTGCATTATTTGTGATTAAAAAAACATATGGGGTCAGAGTGCCTTGTGGAGAGGGAAACATGGGCACCATAAAGGATACAGGAGAAGGAAATGGAAGGAATAATGCTCTGTAAAACAAAACAAATCCCACTTTTTTTTCTTAAGTTAATTTGAAGTCAGTGAGAAAATCACAGTAGTTCTGGGTTCTTTAAGGAAAGAAGCTGAACAGAGGCATGACTTATGGGGTAAATAAGTAATAACTGCAGTTTTGGTGTGGACCAGAGGGTGGAGAAATGGGCACTTTAAAAAGGCTGCTGTATTAACCCAAGTCAGGCTTTAACAGGAGAGACTGGTTTCTCAAGCTGTGCTGTTAGTGGTTCTCAGACTGCCCTTGAGTGTCTCCAGGTGAAACAAGGAAGATGATTCTAGRAAGAGAGTGATTCCCTGCTGTGTTTACTGGTCTTTCAAAGCATTTAGAAATACTGTCCAGAGGCAGAATTGTTGATTTGTTAAGGCCTCTCATGAGGGGAGAAGGAAGGAAAACTGTTGAAGGTAATAGGAAGCTCTTAAGTCTGGACAGCAGAGAGGAGGACAAGGAAGGTTAATGCATCCTATTCACAGAAGATTTGAATGCTCGCTTGTCCTGGGGGAAGCTACCTGTACATGAAAAGTCAGCCCTATTCTATGGGACAATAGTGATACAATTTCAGGTTTTCTGTGTGGTGCTGGTGGGTGTCCTGGTTGAATATTGGCTCTAACATTTCTGAAATAGACCCTCTACTGCTGTGACTATTGACTGTCCTTCATACGCTGTTGCCCATAAACTCACTCCTGCCGTGCTTGAAACTAAGCAGACTGTGCTGACTTCTCATTGCAGGGGGGGCCCACGCTGGAGCAGAGATTTGAATCCTATTACAACTACTGCAATCTCTTCAACTACATCCTCAGTGAGTTGCTGGAATTCGTTTCTGGTTTGTGAATTTTGGAGAGGGCAGAGCTGGAGAAAGGGTCAGAAGAACTGGAACATGTTTGTTTATAGATCATATAGAGAGAAGTAGTCTACGAGCTTTCCACATGTTTGAGTTTGTTGAATGAGGAGCACTTTACATCCATGCATTTAAAACCACAAAAAGTGCAAATAGTTTCCAGTGCTTTCTGAAGTACTGTAAAGAATAAAATTTACTTAGCTTTCTGTCTTGCTGAGAACTGCTTCACCTATCCTTATTAAAAAGCAAAATGAAGCTGTAAGCTAGAGAAAACTTGCAGTGTTTCACAACTGCTTACTGTTGTTGACTCGCCTTGGAACAAATTTTAGTGTTTGTGACTCCCTGCCAGACTTGCGGAGAATAAATTGGTTAGGATAAACCCCTACAGTCTGTGCGCGGCTTCTGAGAATCGCTGCTGCTGAGCAGTCACACTCTAGACATTAACCCTGTACACGCTCGTATTCTTTAAAAGTGAAGGCAGTTGAGGTAGCCGAAGCTACATATCGCTGCCCTACTGGAAGCTTCATTCATCTGCTGCTGCATCTCCCATTTCAGGGAAATTCTTGTGTCCTTTAATTTGTCTATTCCTCCAGTTCTGCCACTGTTCTTGCTCAAGGTATTAAGCCTCTCATCTGTTACTTATGTTCTTCTGCAGATGCTGATGGCCCTGCTCCTCTAGAACTGCCCAACCAGTGGCTCTGGGATATCATTGATGAATTCATATACCAGGTATATGACTATAAGACTGGGCCATTTTGGGGTGGCCTTGTCTCTGTTAGCACTATAAATTTTCCATCTCCTCCCTCTCTCTGATTTTCATAGGTAGGATACCATTGCAGATCAAAAAACTTGGGTGAATACTGTTATTCGTGGGTCACCAGGTAGATAAAGTAGTTGTAAATGTACAGATTTTTAAGTTACAGGGAGCTCTTTGAGGAGTCCTGGACTTCTGTTGATATTTCTGTTTCAGTTGCTGCTCAGGGGATTTTTTTTAACTCACCTTYATTTCTGCCTGATTCATGCAAAGCAGCCTGACTGAAGTCTGCTGTAATCACAAAGACCTAATGAAGATATTTGTTCAAACTAGTTTTATTGTGTTCTGTGGTTTTACTTTAGTTTTGTATTTCTTAGTCAGTAGGGCCTTTATGCTTGCACTGAGAGATTGCTGGCCTGATTTGAAATAATCTGTGGTCTAAGATCTTGATGTTAGGAAATATTTTTCCRCTTATTGTTCTGAGTGCAGCAATACAGATCTCAAATGCTGTTGGTTTTTCTCTATAGATTCCTTTCTCTGTAACTTTTTATTGTAGAGCTGCCTGGAATTCCTCAGGTGCAGTCTTGTCAAGCTTGAGGATGAAAAAGGATGTGTGCACATACAGAAAAAGATGTGTGTGTGTGCAGACACACCTTATGACTTGGTCATTCTCTTTGCTGCCTGTTCAGACTGCAAATTTGTGTTTAGTTGCCTGTCCTAATTGTCTAAGAGATCCTTCTCTGCTTCATTCTGTCTTCTGGCCTTTTCCCTCTGCACTGTATCATTTTTTCCCTGTGTGCTTTAAAGGTGGTATAATTTGCCATTTTGATTGCCAGGTGATCTCAGATGAAACTTTTTTCATGCGACTTGTAGCTTATTGTAATGCATTTGTATGATCAACTTGTAAGCTTAGTGCATGTAGCTGAACATCTCCAAACTAGCTTCTCATCATCGAATCTCTGCTTTTTCCTGTAGTTCCAGTCTTTCAGCCAGTACCGCTGCAAGACAGCCAAGAAGTCTGAAGAGGAAATTGATTTCCTTCGTTCCAACCCCAAGATCTGGAACGTCCACAGTGTCCTTAATGTGCTGCACTCTCTGGTGGACAAATCCAACATCAACCGACAGCTGGAGGTCTATACAAGTGGAGGTGAGCTAGCTGGGTGATGCCAAGCAAGACTGGCGTCTGTGCTGCCTTGCTTTGATTTGACCGAGCTCGGTTAGCTTTGTTTGGGAGCTGGATCAAACCCTTAATCAGTGGATGGATTGACTGGGAACAGGTTCTGTTGGCCTTATGTGAGAAGTGCCGGTGATTACACTTGAGGTCTTGCTCCCTTTGCGTGTAAACAGAGAGGTGTTGAAAGGGGAGCTTGCTTCCTTGGAGGAAAGCATCATGGTTCCTTTTTTTCCTAGGTGACCCTGAAAGCGTGGCTGGTGAATATGGTCGCCACTCCCTCTACAAGATGCTGGGCTATTTCAGCCTGGTTGGGCTGCTGCGTCTGCACTCTCTGCTGGGCGATTACTACCAAGCGATCAAGGTTCTGGAGAACATTGAGCTCAACAAGAAGGTAATACAACATGTCTTAAACCCTCCGTTGCAGTTTTCCAAATGTCTCTGTTCAAACATGCTGGTGAAAGATTGCCATAATGAATCTTCCAGCTGAGGAGCTGTTTGTAGCTGCTGTTGTTGTCAGGAGTTTGTAGTTGAACACAGCTGGAGCTTTGGTATTAAATCAAGCCACATGATAATGCCTGATGCTGTTGCAGCACAAATGCCTAGTTTTTTAGGAGGTTTGCTGTGTTTTGTGCAAGGCAGTGTTACAGGGAATATTATTTGAACTGTAAGCGGTAGCGCAGCGGTAGCTAGCTGAACGCATTGTTCCCACCTTGGTCAATGGCTCATTCTTTTATTTTTGACTCTCGTTCTCACTGTGCCCACTCCCACCTTGCATGTTTTTGCCCTAGAATTGGGTGCTGCTTGTGGTAACAGTGGCTAACAAAAATCCAGCTGCAACATGGGCTTGGCACAGATTTATGTATGTGCTGTCTGGCACAGGATGTGGAGTGAAATAGGGGGAAAGGGAACTGAGCAAAGCAATATTAGGCACAGTGCAAGAGTCCTCTGCTTGCAGGAAGCTGAAACTGGAAAACATAGGAAATGGGGTGATCTAATAAACAGTGAAGAAGCTGCTGCAGGGATGGGTGGGAGGTGATGTATCCTGAATTAACCCTCTCCTTTCTATATTTGGGATGGGAGTGAAAGCAGAGGTGACTGGATTCTGGGTAACGAGCTGTTTGCATCAAAGGTGGTTGTCTCCCCTCTAACATAGCGTGTTGATCTTTCCTTCTCAGAGCATGTACTCCCGGGTGCCTGAGTGCCAAGTGACCACCTATTACTACGTGGGCTTCGCATACCTTATGATGCGGCGTTACCAGGATGCCATCCGTGTCTTTGCCAACATCCTCCTCTACATCCAAAGGACCAAGAGCATGTTTCAGAGGACGACCTACAAGTACGAGATGGTAAGAGATAGAACAGGTCTAGACTTCCCAAAAGAAAAAGTTGCTGTCTCCTTTCCTGCCCCTCCTCTGTCACCTGATAACCTAAATCTAATAGTCCAGCCTTATTTTCCTGGACTATGCTGGTGGTGGTGACTGGGGATCCTTTGAACTCCTTTGCCATGTGTGGCAATATTTTCTCTTAGCTGTGTTACTAGTTCCTTTGGTTGTTCATCATACAGTTGCCCTGGCTCCATCTGCACTCTCCCTCTAGGCAGTGTTGTTAATGAATATCAGCTGCTAATGATATTCTTGTCGATGCTTCTTCAAACTCAGTCCTGTTCCTAGTCCAGTCCTGCATTTCAGGTTACTGCCAATGTCGGATGTATTTCCYTAATCAGATAATCATTCACAGACTGTTTTAATTCAGCATGGCTGAAACAAAGCTCCTTTCTCTTTCCACCTAAGCTGTCTCTGGTGCCTGTTTTACCCCCTGCTGCTGCTGTCTCCTTTTCATCCTTATGATTAATTTCTAACTCTTYGTGTAGCCAAATCCTGCCGTTCTTAATTCCATGACACTTCAAAAATTTGGTATGTCTGTTTCAGCCACACAGCTGTCCATTTCATCCCACACGCAGATAAATCTTACTTCTCAGTCTTTTCTTCACTGGCCTCCCTGATAACTGTCCCTTGCCAGGAGATGGTTGTTAAACTATCTGACTTCCCTTCTCCTCTGCACTTTTTTTGCACCAAAGCAGTCAAACCTGCTTCTGGCCATCCAGGTTCTGTATGGCTCTGGGTACATTCACTCTGTATTTTCCTCTTGTCCAGCCCTCTTTTTCATTGATGAGAGCCTTGATGTGGCATTCATCTGTCTGCTTTGGCCAGAGGCACTGCTTCTTTGAGCTGTCCCCCTTGAGCATTAGGACCATCAGTGCTCTGGGTAAAGGGTCTGTCTCTGAAAAACACAGCTCCCAGCTCCCTCCGGCACCATAAAGCCTGAGCACGTTGACAAACTAACAGATTCTCTCCTCTCTGTCTCAGATTAACAAGCAGAACGAGCAGATGCATGCACTCCTGGCCATCGCCCTCACCATGTACCCTATGCGCATAGATGAAAGCATCCACCTGCAGCTGCGAGAGAAATACGGGGATAAGATGCTGCGCATGCAGAAGGGTGACGCACAAGTCTATGAGGAGCTCTTCAGTTACGCTTGCCCCAAGTTCCTCTCCCCTGTGGTGCCCAATTACGACAATGTGCACCCCAACTACCACAAGGAACCCTTCCTGCAGCAGCTCAAGGTCTTTGCTGATGAGGTTCAGCAGCAGGCCCAGCTTTCCACCATCCGTAGCTTCCTCAAGCTCTACACCACCATGCCTGTGGCAAAGCTGGCTGGCTTCTTAGACCTCACGGAGCAGGAGTTTCGTATCCAGCTGCTYGTCTTCAAGCACAAGATGAAGAACCTGGTATGGACCAGTGGCATATCTGCCCTGGACGGGGAGTTCCAGTCTGCCTCTGAGGTCGACTTCTATATTGACAAGGTTGGTATCTGCCCCTTGCTGGCTAGGAAATTCCTTCACCCAGGAAATTCTGGAAGTGGCAGCACCTGGTTTTGCTTCTTTGCCATGTGAAGGGCTTGGCTGCCCACAGTGAAACTGTAGCTCTGCTGAATAGAAGTGTCAGTGGATGAACAGTGATGGGATATTGCAGGCATCTTTGACAGTCGTTGCACCCAGAAGACAAAGGTCCTAAATGTCTTCCCCAGGACAAGGGGAACTGTTTGTCTGTCAGTGTTCTCGGGAGGTGGCAGTTGGGTGACAGATAGTGCTGTCAGTGCGTCAGGTGGGATTGTCAGCTTCGTAGGTCTCCCCCACATCTCTCCTTTGCTTGACAAAGCAGGGATCTTGCTTAGTCAAGTTACAAGTCCATTTTTCACTGGAGCAGCATTTAGCCCTGTCTGCTCTGGGTGGAATCTAAACACAAGGTATGGTCCTTTCACCATCCTGTCCTTGGAGCTCCAGGCAGTCGGAAGTGCTGGAAAGAGTCTTTTAGGACTTCATCTTTTGAAGAGGATAGCATTTGGTTTCTTGCTAGGAAGGAGACCAGATTGCCCCTTGCTCTTGGTCCTTAGAGCAAATCTCTTCGTGCGTGGTCTCATGGTTTGTCTTCCCTGTTTACCTGAACCAAACTGACTTGTGTCTGACTGACTTGCATTGCAGCCTAGCTCTCCTGGTGGATAGCACAACTCTTAGCTGCTGGTAGAGGGAAGCAGAGTATGAATTGGTGTTGGGACTGTCAAATTGCTGCAAAGAGAGACGAAAATAGGCAGAGAGTGCAAGAATGTGGGAAGTGTATACAATGTGAATTTGGGACCCATCCCAGGCAAAGGTGTAGGGAAGGCAGCCCACAGAGAACTGAATGGTTGCTGTGGGACTAGCATAGGCCAGGTATGTGTGATGCTGAACCAGGGCTGGAGTCAAGCCGCTTTGGTTGCTCTTCCCATTTGGCAGTGCTTGCCGTCTCCCTGCTAGTGCAGTCCTTTTCCTGACCTCATGCTGTTCCCTCCCCAGGACATGATCCACATCGCGGACACAAAGGTTGCTCGACGCTATGGGGATTTCTTCATCCGCCAGATCCACAAGTTTGAGGAGGTGAGGCCTGAGCGGGAGAGCTTTGTATCTCTGTAGGAAAAGTGGGGCAAGCACTGGGCTGTGCAGGGCCTGGAGGAGGCATGCTTGGTGAGACAGCTGTGCAATGCCTTGGTGGGGCAAGCTCCAGCTCTGTGAGGCACTGGCCAAAGGCAGGTGGTTTAAGCAGAAGCTGCCGGCCTTTGAGGAATGGTATGTTTTTGTGTGAGAGGTGCTCATTCACTTGAGCCACAGTGGAAAAGGAGGAGGGTTTTACTGTGTAAGGGTGCTGACTCCGTTGTCCCTAGACAATTGTGGTGTTCCTGTCAGTAACACAACCAAAATCATATCTCTACCCTCATAACTATGGCTCTAGAAAGTGGCCTCAAAGATTTCTGGAGCAAAGATGACTTCAGCGTTGTGCTCAGGCAGGAGGTGACGTTCTGTCACTGCTCCACTCTCCAGACAGAGGCTGCTGCGCACTGGAAACTTGGGCAGCAAAATCCTGAGATGTGGGGACTTGAGCAATACAGGGTTGCGATACCACTGCTAGAAGTTTGCACCCTCTCTTCTCCCCACATCTTCCTCTGCTGTCTTGGAGAGGAGGAGGGAGTTTTACTAGTTCCCCTTCTACTTCGCACACTGTCTGCACTTGGCGAGAGCTCTTTTTGTCAGTGAGTTGGAGAGGAAGGAGTAGAGGCATTGGATAAAGGCTGCTGAGGGGAACAGTAGTGTATGTCGATCACTATGTATTTTTCTGATCTTTGCTTTCTCTAATTCCAGCTGAATCGAACCCTGAAGAAGATGGGCCAAAGACCCTAAAACTCCTGTGGATGCAGTGATCAGCCTGAGCAGAGAAGTGGGTGGGAGAGGGAGGGGAGCTCAGGGTTCTGGCATTTCTGGAATCTCCTGTGACTCTGAAGGTTTTTTGTACTTAAATAAGCGGACTCGTTTGGCTCAAACTATCCTACGAAGGACAAGACATCTAATAAATTAGTGGAGTTTTCCTGGTGTGCATTCAGTATCTGATGTACTCCTTTATTTTTCCTCCATGGAAGAATATAATTGCATCTGGAGACATGGGCAGCTGCTCTTGGTTTGTGCTTTCTTTGATCCATGCTGTTGCAGGTAACAGTGGGGAGCAGATCTCTTTCCGTGCTCTGTAAAGGCACTGCGCACAGTGAACAGGGAAGGCTGCGGAACTGATTAACAGGGAGAAAATTAGCTGTTCCACAGTGTTTCCACAGGATATGGAAAGCGATGCAAGCTAGTAGTATTTCTTTTAGCTCTTGCCCCACACATTGAATAAACTGTGTTGTAGTTGCTTTCCTAGAAGGTTGCATTTTTGCCTTCCCACTCCTCTATTTTTTTTCAGTTTCTATGAAGTAGAAATGCTCCAAAGTGGATTGACATGTTTTTAAAGGAAGGGGGAGGATTTTTGTAAACATTCAACCAATATTAACTTTGGTCATCTGATGAGATGTCCTTGCTGGAGGTTGTGTTTTATTTCAGCACAAGTGATGCCCAAGTCCTGGCCCTTAATTTAACAGAGTTCAGTTTCTCCAGAAAACTCCCTGAGGGCGTTTAATTTATTAAAACCCTTTAAATGCTAATTTTCCCAGCTCTCTAGCCACTTTGCATTCTTCAAGGCAAACTTGCAGTGCCTTGAAAGAAAAAAAACGGTTGAAAACTAGTCCTATAAAGGAGAATCAAGGACCTGTAAATATTGGGGAAGAGAATGCAAAGAATGAATCCCATCTCATCTACCCTCCACACCCTCTCTCCTGTCTCCTTTTGCAGACTGTCTTTAAATAGTTCGGTGTTTGAGTGGTAGAAACAGGTGCAAGAGAAAAACCTGCGTGTGTCATAGGAAAGCTACACAAAGCATGCTTCGTATATACCATCTGCCTCTTCGTACCCCTCCTTCTCATTCCTTTCCACTGAGAGAGGGGTCCTGGCAGTCCAGCTTGGCTTCATATGCGATTCTGTTGAGAAGTCAGGAATAATTAGCCTTTGTTGGATTATATGCCGAGTTTGAATGAGGGTCAAATTTCTAGTGTCCTAGGTACTGCTCAAAAGTAAACTCTCTTTCCCATCCCAAAGTCGTGTGACTCAGGCGGGCAGAGTATTAGCCAGCACAGAGGGAGATTAAATGGGCAACTCCTGTTGGCCTTCTAGCAGCTGCTGTTAGTGTTATGCATGCTAAGAACTTACTCCCTCCAGTTCTGAAGGGTTTGAGGCAGCCATATCATTAAGAAATTAAAGGACTAAGATGCCACTGCATTACAGCAGTCCATGGGAGCTGGGTTCATACCAAGAATCTCTTTTTAGGGCTGGCACTTCTGCTTGTGTGTATTTACCAACAGCAGCACAGCGAGCATAGCTGTCAACAGCAACTCTCCTCCTACTTTCTTGCTATCCAAAGCCTAAATCTTTCACAGAACATGTGCTGAGATAGATGTGATGTACAACAGGAGAACCTCTGGCAGGGCAGTATCTCCATGATCAGTTCTAGTTCATAGCATAGCAAAGGAATCCAAGGTGTTACTGGGATTTGGTCTGTTTTTAATCTGTGATTGGCATGTTGGAATTACAGACTTTTAATGCATGTTATGTATCGTCTTAAACCCTCTAATGGTTACAGGCTGTTCCCAGGTATGTGAATATGCTGCTGCTTTTGTTTGTGTCTGCCAGAGCGGCTTCCAGAGGATGCACAGAGACCATCCGCCAGCCTGCCTGGCTCCACTGGCTCCTGCCTTGTCTGAGGGACTGCTGAAGGTTAACTGAGCGGGACTGGCGCTTGGTGGAACACAGCCAGGAAGAGCTTGCAGCTCTCTCACAGGGCGGAAAGATGGGCTCAGCGAGCTGTGGTGCCTGGCACTGCTTGAAGCTAGAGGAATGCAGGGCGTTCAGCAGCATCAGCAGAGCCCTGCTGCTGCTGGAAAGGCACTCTGCAGGGAGGCGGGGTGGGTTTGTTAGAGCTTGAGCCTTGCCTGCTGCAGCAGGGTTTGGCTAGTGGAAGTGTTCTCAATGGTTTTATCAGAGGGAACAGCAGCACAGGATTATCTACTCTGTGTCTCTGTCTCTGACCTGCAGTCGTTGAAGCGAGTGAGTGTGATTATGGACCCTGGAAAAGACAGTCAAGAAAACATCCCTGATCCTGCTGAGGGGATAGGATACATCAGGAAGACGCTGTCAGGGAGTTCTGGGGGATCCTGAGTAGCCAGCTCGGTCGTTACAAAACCAWGACAATACTTCATTTCCTTTTTCTCTAGTAGTAGCTTTTCCCGTGATTTACACCACAGCTTATCTTAGGCACTGAGGGGGGAGGCTGTGCAAGCCATTCAGAGAGAATTTATTTTTCACTTGTTACATCTCTGGGGCCATGGAGCGATAGAATGAAACAGTGGAATAGAGGAAGGAGGGTGTTGAGCACAAGATCTGACTGGAGAAAGGCATATAGAGCCCATTAAAAAAAAAAAGAGGAGAGAGGGGACTCCTCCTGATTTGGGACTGGCAGTAATAAGCTCAACATCTGTGTGATGGATCAGCCTTCCACCGAGGTAGCTATTGCCCCCCTTTGCCTAACTGGAAATGAAAAAAAACGTTTAGCAAAGTAAAACAACGTTTAATAGTGTKCTTCCCCCTACCACCGTCGTCAGACCATCACACTAAATGTGCAAGCCAGCTCTCGTGACAATCCATCTCCTCGATGATGTCGCGGGTTCCTGAGATTGTATCGCGCTCTTCCTCCGCTTCTTCCACGGCTTCCTGTGAAGTACCGCCTGCAACTCCAAATGTCCTTATCTTCAAAGCCCTCCCTGGCCCCGTGCCTACCCCGGGAGCCACCTACGTCCCACACGTACTCCACTGATGTTTCCATGTCCTCCGCTGCTGCGGCTTATGCCCCTAGGACTGCCGAGAACTGCTGCTGCCTAGAGCAGCCTACGTCGAAGCCTGAAGAGGATCCAGAAATGAGGTTGCCTGGGTTTTTGTTTTTCCTTTAGCTGAAGTTAAGCTTGAGTTCAGTCCCAACTGTTTTCAGTTCCTGCTTGCAGTCCTCCCCCTCCTTCGAGGACTGAGCGGGGGAAAAAAAAAAGCTGCAACTTTCGTTCAGGGCTTTTCTCTGAGAATGCAGCCTTCCCTGAGCTGGGGAGAGCCACGGGGCGGGTGCGTCTCCCCAGCCTGCTGCCCTGCTCCCCTGGAAGCAGAAAGCCCTGGGGCCTGGCCCCGCTCCCTGGAGCATTCAGGTCCCCTTTCTAGGGGGCTGCTTTGTCCCCTTCTCTCCCGTGTTTCCTACCTGCCCCGCCGGCTGCTCGGGGTCTGACTCTGCCACCCGTTTCCCAGCCCTCCCCCTCCTCTCCGGGGAGAGGCTGCGGTGCTCCTCCCTTCCGAGGGGAGCGGGCAGGCACCGGCGAGGCGCCGTGCAAGCGTGCAGCCCCGGGCAGCGGAAGGGACCTCGGCCTGCCCCGGCCACCGCGTGCCCCGGGACCCGCAGGCCCCGCCCCATGGGGACCCCGCCCCCTCGGTGCCACGCCCCCTGGAAGCACCGGCCCCGCCCCGCCCCGCCCCGGCCCTGAGCTCGCGACGGCGGCGGGCGGCGGCGGCGGCAGTCGGAGCGGCCGCCCCCATGTCGGGCCCGCGGGGCGCCCTGCAAGCCTGGTGCCGCCGGCAGTGCGAGGGGTACCGCGGCGTGGAGATCCGCGACCTCAGCGCCTCCTTCCGCGACGGCCTGGCCTTCTGCGCCATCCTCCACCGGCACCGTCCCGACCTCCTGTGAGTGTAGCGGCGGCGGTGGCGGTGCAGGCCGCGCGGCACCGGCCTCGCCTCGCCCCTCGCGCCGGACGGGGCGCCGCGGGGCCCGGCTCCGGCCCGCGGTCGCTGGGGACAGGAGGAGGGGGGGCCTGGAGGTTTGGGGTGCGGGGGGCGCCGGGAGCCCAGTTTCTGGAGGGGCTGAGCCGTCCGTGTCCCTTTGCCGTTCTCCCGGGGGCTGCCAGGGCGGGCGGGGGGCTCGCAGGGAGCTGCGGGAGGTGGAGGCGCCGGGCTGGCTGGCAGGGAGGGACAAGAGTCTCTCTGTGCGTGGACGTGGGGGGGGTTGGGAGCAGAGAGTGGGGCAGCGGCTCTGTTGCCTTCTGAAATGATGGGGTGTGGGGATGAAGGATGCTGCCTTTCAGTGAGTGACTTTCTGACCCGGGCTTGGAGATCTGTCAAGGTCAGGTTCAGCAGGAGCCGTGTGGTTTAAGGCAGAGGAGAGCATGGAGGTGGGCTAGGTCCGGCCTCGAGCTAGCGTACTGGTACTGCCGTACACCCAACTGGGAGTGGTGCATGTCAGGGAAGAGGCATGGCGCTGGCAGCAGGACATGGGGGTGTTTTGCCTCTGCGAGAGGTGGGCATTCCCACTTCCTGAGGACCAGAGGCCTGCCTGGCACAGGGACATTCCCAGCTGCCAAAGGCAGCCACTCCAAAACATGCAGAGCCCTGGACCAGGTCTCTTCATGCATTTGCTTCCAGCTTGTTTGCTGTGGATGCTGCAGTGAAAGCAGGAGGTACCAAATACCAGCAGGGATATCGAGCCTTGCTAGCCTCCCCCGGCAAATGGCTTGGAGTTGAGTTTCCTCCGTSAGCCTCCCTTTTGCAGGGTGACTCTGAGGGGGAATGTGAGTTTCCAGAGGCAGCCGGTGAGTTTGGGATTGCTTGGGGGCACGGTGTCAGGCTGGAGAAACTGGCTGAGCTACTGGAAGGAATCTGCCCCGACCTGCTGCCGTAACCCTGCGTGCCCCGCGTGCCCCGGCGCTGCTGGGAATTCGCCTCCCATCAGCTCTAATCTTCAGTAGCCCTCGCAATGCAGGTAGGCATCGCCCCACGTTGCTGTTCCTCCGGCATGCACGCGCTCCTCACCTGTCAGCAAAGCCCRGCGGTGCGTCCCCTGTCACGTTCTGCTTCGGGACTGGTGGTTCTTCCTCTGAGGTTGTGTGAATTGACCAAATCCTCTTCTCTGAGCTGGCCCCGGGACAGCCTTTTGTCATGACAGCAACCTCTATCAGGCAGAGGGTTGACAGTGACTCCACTGTGGAGCTGCGGTGTCCATGAGAGGGCAAAACAGGCCTGTGTTCTTACAAGCAGAAGCTGAACAGGTAGGCTAGAAACTGAACTGCTGCCTGCTGTGTTTCAGGTGGCTGCCACAAAATCCTCAGCGTGGCGTTCAGGAATCACCGAGAGCCGAGACGTGCGGTGGCTTTGAATTGCTCTGGGTCTGGAGGGAGCTTCGTGGTCTTGTGTCCTGGCAGCTCCCGGGTGGTGTAGCTTGCTCTGACCAGCTAGGATAGAGCCTTTGAAAATGCTCCTGGTCGCAAGGCTGCTGGAGGGGAAGAGGCAAATTAAGGACAGGAACACTTGCAGTTACAGTGTTTCTGAAATT
>JAYKAV010002777.1:602495-626220 GCA_035582835.1 Phoebastria nigripes
TTTTTTTTTTTTTTTTTTTTTTTTTGGTGAGTGGCACAGTAACTGGGAACTGAAAAGTAGAGGTTCAGCAAAAGCTTACAAACACCACTAAAACCACCTGATGGTTTCCTGTTAGCCATATTTACCATCCCATTAGGCAGCAGCCGCTGCTCTTAAGTTGTCAGTGGGCTTAAATCTGCTCCTGGCAGATGTCCTAACTAAATGCTTCACAGGTCCTCTGCACGAGCTGTATTGTAGAGACAAAGCCCAGGGCCTTATAAGGACATGGCATGTTGTAGAAGGATTTTCAGAGGATGGTCAGGAGAGTAGCATCATTTCATCTGATTCCAGCTTCTTCAGCCTGTCCCGATTTGGAAGTGGGAAGATCGGATCAGAGGCAGTAAATCTCCTGATGGCAGAGGAAAAGTAGTTGCCCTTCTTTTCTTCTGAAGTGCTTTCAGTCAGCCTGGTAATGGGACTTGGCAGGGATCTGCGAGTACATTTCTGACCTTGCGTGGTCTTTGTTTGTGCGGGGCTCTCCTGGCCCGCATGAGACGGCCGCGCTGCTCCCCGAAGGCTGAAGTTCCTCTGTACTCAGCTGCTTCCCCCACTTTCTGCTGGCTTCCCCTTGGGTCGCAGAGGGGAGGAATGAGCACGTCCATACAAGAGCTGAGCTGGAGTTCTCTTCTCTACCTGTGTGGCACCGCTCCTCTGGCACCCTGATCCTCCTGGCTTTCTTCTGCTGCTGTGGTGGCTGTTGGTCTGTCCCGGTTGTCTGACCCTGCCTGGACGACCCCCTGTTGCGCTGCTGTGCTGGTAGGTGACATGCTGGGGAAGAGGCTGTTGTGAGAGGCCGTACGGGTAAGTGAGGCTGAGGACAGTTTTCCACGTGAGCCCTGATTTGAACACAATTGCCTTGGGATAAGGCAGGTGGCATCAGAGGTTCTCCCCTGGAGAGCTTCGGAGCAGCTACTGCAGAGCTCTTGGAAACACTAGAGGGTGGTTTTTGGGGTTTTTTTGGTTTTGTTTTTTTTTTTTTTTTGAAAGAAGTAGACTGGAAGTGCTCAGTGTCTACTGAATCCGGCTAAAGGTGTCTTGAACTGACCACCAAGGATGAGGTGCATACCTGCGGGACCTATGTTGAACCATGAAGCTGAAAGTCCCTGACTCTAGCTCCGCTACTGTACACACCTCGCTTGGTTTCACTGCCTCACTCTCTCAATCAGGGAAATGGGAGACCTGGATTTAGCCTCTGACTGTGCTGCTGGCTGTGTGATCTCGAGGCAAGACATTTAATCTCTTCTTTTCCCTTGTCAGTTAGGCTGGAAGCATCCAGGCCAACTTCACAGTGGACTGTGGGGATTAATGAGTTTGTTTGCTCAGTGCTCTAGAAATCTAAAGCAGAAATTAGTGTTTACAAGGCATTTGCCGCAGCTTAGTGAAGCAAAAAGCATCTTTCAGCGTCCCAAGCTGTGCAGCCTCCCCAGAGCTCAGGGGAGGTTCTTGGCATTCAGGGATGAGAAGAATAAGAGAGCATGGCACATGCCTTTCGAGTGCTGAGAGAGATGGAGGCTTGAGGAAAACAGGGGATGAGAGCCGTGTGTTAGAACGCTGTTTTGTGTCCCTAAAGCCATGGGTTTGGTTACAGGCAGGATCACAAATCTCATTTGTTCCTTCCCATGTACTGCCTGCATTTCCCTGACAAGACCTGGAAAGCTGAAGGGCTTATTATGCGGCACTGCCGTTAAAGCGCTCATGATTTATATTTGAGGAATCCAGGAATTTGCTCTGGTTTCAGCTGTTYGGCACACCCTTCCCCCTTCCCCGGGTCTGCTGTGGTCCCTGGCAGCTGCCCTAAACCCCGGAGTGCTTAGTGGCTCTGTATGTATCTAATTAGGTAAGCGCTTGGGATGTTATTTGCATGGAAATGTTACTCCAGGATATGCTACGACGCTGGGGTTTGCTGAGTCAAGACAGTTGTTCAACTGGGATAGCCAGAGTCTYGCCTATTCTTACATCCGATCCCTTGGACTGGTACATTGTCAGGARAGGAGCGTGAGCAGGGCTGGATGAAAGGCTGCTGAGATCAGGGCAAGGAAATAAAGTGACATGCAGCCACGTGTCATGGAGCTGTGGAATGGCAAGTTCTGGTCTTTCTGCAGAGAAGGTGGTTTATAGAGAAGAAAGGGGTATGTCTGGGGTGACTTTCCCCCATGCCTGGGAGGCCGTGCTCCTTGCACGTTGGTACAAGGAACGTGCCCGGAGCCACGGGGTTGCTGCGTGAAGGAGTGGCACGTGGGAGTGCTCATGTCAGCAGTGATGGAGATCAGTGCAGCCCTGCTTGGCTGGTTCGGAGAGGGAGCTGAAAAATACRGCGGAGAGGAACTGAATAAACTGTGATCCCTGGGGCCTCGTACTGATGGACTTCAGTATCTCGGGTAAAAGCTGAGGGTCTGCAGTCCTACGTTAGTGGAAAAAATCTTCTATTCCCTCACTGCTTGGGAGCTCCCCTGTTACCTTTTGAAGTTCACGTCCTCTCTGCTGGCATCTGCTTTCCCAGGCAGATTTGCCTTGGTTTACTAAAATGGCTTTGGTTCACTAGGGCAGACTGGAATGGACATTATGTTTTGTCTGTCAAAAAATACTATCCCAGCCCAGGCCACCAAGGAGTCTTCAAGCTTCCAGCTGCACCACTCCCATATCCTGAAAGTGAGGGCATTCAAAATGAAGGTCATGAATGTGTAGAGGGCAGTTGATCTATAACTTTGCTGTCATCACTTCTCCTGTGTTCCCAAGCTGGTATTCTCTTTAAAAGGGAAAAAAAAAAAAAACCAAAACCTGCAAGGTTAAAGGGGTTTTCTAGGAAAAAAAAAAAAGACTTGGGGGAAAAAACATCTCCCAGTGGAAACTAGTCATAAATACAAAAAAGGCACTAGTTTTCACATCAAAGTGAAGGCTGCGGCTGAAGACTTTTCTCACCAGCATGTAGAGAGGAAAAAGTTGCAGTATTTTGAACAGGCTGAGTTCTGTGCATGTATTTGCATGAGCTTTCAGAAAGGTGCTTAACACAGAGCTGAACGTCCAGCCCATCTTCTGCCTATCTACCGCGTTTGCTCCCGCAGCAGCGAGCGGCTGCAGTTTCATTTATCTGGGAGGAAACGGCACCAGCAGCCTCTTGCTTTTGAACGGAGGAAGTGTAATGTTATGGTGGCGCAGGCAGCTGGGAAAATCTTCCTGAGCTCATCACAGACTTCCTCTGCAGCACTGGGAAAGGCACGCGAGGGGCTTCGAGAAGGGGCTGGTTGCCCTGCGGTGCGGCACCGGGGAGGTTGGGTCGATGTTACAGGAAAAGGCAATAAAATCCAAAGGGGGATGGAGGAAGGGAGGCTCCCGCAGCCCTTCTCTGCGGGCGCACGGCTGAGGATTCGCTGTCTTGCCCGATTCCTGCATACCACCTTTGGGGTGGGGGGGACACTCCCCCCCTCTAATCTGAATTGTCTTTCTGGGTCAGTCTCCCAAGCTTTGGCACCTCTCTCTGGGCCATTGGGTGGCTTCGCCTGACCCTAAACCTCTCTGGGCTGTGTCCTCCTCTGTGAATCCAGCTCGCAAGCACACCAAGCTGCTGCATGAGGGTTTTTTTGGTAACACAGCTGAGATCCTTGGCAAGAAGGGGCTGTAATCAGTTTAGCGTGATGCTGTTTTCACACATTATACCCACACGCACATGCAAAAGGCGTAACTAACACCTTCCTGTATTTCTCCCCCTCTATTGAAAACCTGCAGACCGCTTTAACCCTCTACCCTCTGCTCCTCTGACGAAGGCAGCTAGTCAATCCCTGTGGCCGGGCTGATTCGATCCCCCGAAGGGATCCAGGGGAACAAGTGAAATGCCACAATGTGCCTGGGTTGGGAACTGCTGGGGTTCCTCTCTGTGCCCTGAGCGCCTTGCATTCAGCAAGCTGCCTCGCTGTAAAGGCTGCGGCCGAGGACAGTTTGCTGTGTACTGCGAGTGTTGGGGAGCAAGCGAGGACAGAAGTGCAGTTTAAGGCCTTCTGTGTCACCCCAAATCCTGGGGTGACCTCAAATCCCTTAAGGTGGTGCAGGGAGGTTTGTCTAAGGACCCTCGTAGGAGGGAGAGATCTAGCACAGGCTCTCTTGAGGTGGGGGATCTGTTTCCCCATCCTCCTCCTGCTGTTGTGCCAGTGGCCTTGGAGGGGCAAGTTCGGGGTGATGTTGTACACCCTTCGGTGCAGCGGTGTGTGGTGCTAATCGGAATGTGGCCCTGGTATTCCTGCAGCCTTTAATCGTGAAGGCAGAAGAAGCAGGTGAAGAGAGACGAGAATGACATTTTAATTTCCTGGTCACCACCCGTTTGGGACTTGCTTTCTTTTTTTAATTGCAATTTCCCTTTGGTTTCTTTGTCCCTTTACAACCTGAAATCTGCTTTGCCAAGGTTTTGTTTATCTAGGGTTTTATATGTTGAGTTGTTGTAAGGTTGGCTGTCCTGAGAACTTGCGTGTGGTGGCATTGGGGCACTTTTCCTCTGCACCTCATGTGGCTTTTTTGTGCTTTCTCATTTCAGAGACTTTGATTCTCTCTCCAAGGATGATGTCTATGAGAATAACCGCTTGGTAAGTCCCCGTTATGCAGTGCACAGAAGGAAGAAGGGACATGAGAATGACTTGATGGAGGTCATGTAGTGTGGGAGGACTTTGTGACGGTGGTGAGGGTGTGAGAAAAATCTGTGTTTGTAAGTAACAGGCAGGAGCTTCTCTGGAAACATAAGGGAATCTGAAACATCAGCTTCCAGCCTGTCCTGAAGAGAAGATGGTTATCCTGATAGTTGCCAAGACAACGTCTCAGGTGAAGATTAAAATGGTGCAACATCTTCTTGACCTCAGCTGTTCCAGACTTGCAGGCAATGGAAGCAGGAAGCTAGTTTTACTCCAGGCATAAGCAGAGAGAAAGGTTGTGCTGGACCTAGGCTGGTCTGCAATGTTCCCCTCCTGCTTGGGACAGCTGGAGCCAACAGCAGAAGCAGGCAGTGGGGAATGGGGAGATGCCCAACCCCAGGGGCTAGGGGTAGGACAGAGCAGCAATAGCCTTGTTTTTTTTGCTGAGAGAAAGACCTAATTGCTGCAGGCTCCATCTGATAGTTCATGGAGAGACATGGGCCATCACCTTCCCAAAACAAGTTGAGCTAGGTCATTTGGGTTTTCAGGATTAGGGCTCTCCAGTTGGGTCCTGGCCACGCCCTTTCCTAGACTAGTTGGCCCCTTTCAGCCATTAGCAGCTATCTTTTCCCATTCGAGAGCCACGCAATGGGTTGCTTGTCCTATTAGTGACTCCCAAGCTGGGGTCTCTCCTTGCTCCCTGCTGCTTGCAGCCTTGTGTTCAGCAAGGCTCAGTCCAGAGAACCGGCTTAAAGTCAGCCTGAGCAGAGCTGGGTGTCCACAGGGGGCATTTTACACCCCCAGTTACTGCAAATATCCATTTTCATTTATTTCTCCGTTCCTTTTCTTTAGATCCCACATCCTGCACAGCATCTTGTGCCCCAGAGACCAGGCACCTTCAGTCTTTACCCACACCCTGCACCTGGTACCTCACCATTCAGTGCCCACACCACTCTCATCCCCTCCTGCCTTGCTTTCTCTTCAGTCCCTGCCATAGTCTTGCACCCCYCTCCCTTGGAGATCAATGTGGGTATGCTGCTCTTGACACAACAGCAGGATGGCCAGCGTATAGCCAGTAATCCATATACACCGCTAAGTGGGAAGCTCTCAAACAACTGTTTTCCTCCTTCACTCCTTCCTTTCAAGTAGCCATGTATGCAATTGTAGAAGCTGTGTGCTTCTTATCACAATGTCCTTGTCACTTCTGCTTGCTGAGACACAGAAAAGTACTGAAGTGGCTTGTGCATGGCAGGCTGCTGGCTGTTGAGCTGGGATGGCTATGTTAACTGTGGGAGGGGAAGATGTGGCACCCCAAAGCATGAAAGGATGGGCAGAGTTGGTGCTTCTGTGGGGTGAGCATTTGGGGTGGCCGAGGACACTACTCAGTAGAGCTGGTGTTTGGCTGTGTCGCTGGAAGTATCTGCCAGCCCTAGGCCCTTCACGGTGCCAGCCAAGGCTCTGCTGGGCTCTTGCGTGAGGGCACTGGTGGTGTGCCCATTTCACGGGCTGCAAAAACACTGGGGTTTTTTTTCCAATGAAAACTGAGACCTCCTGAGAGTTACCCTTCCTGTCCCAATGCAGCAGCTGAATGCCAAGACCCCTCAGGTGGGAGCTGCAGGGGCACGGGCAGCTGAAATGACTTGGAGGAAAGGGCGGCTGGAGCAACTTGTTCCCTTGCTTCTGATGCCACCTTTCCAGTCGAGCAGCACGTCTGGGAGCCTCTGTCCGTCAGGAATGCCATAGGCTTACTACTTAAGCTTCCCCAGGGTCCTTCCCACTTGATTTCTGTGTTATTTTTCAGAGAGCATCAGTTTTCTCTCCTTAACGCCTCTCTCTGCTGTTCCTGCAGGCCTTTGAATTGGCAGAGCGGGAGCTGGGCATCCCAGCCCTGCTAGATCCCAATGACATGGTCTCCATGAAAGTCCCCGACTGCCTCAGCATCATGACTTATGTGTCTCAGTATTACAACCATTTCAACAACCCCAGCCAAGGTGAGTGTCCTCCCACCCCTCTGGCTTCCAGTTTGCCCCCGCTTGAGTACAGGAAACCCAGTGTTACCTTGTGCTTCCTCCTTCCTATGGCAAATGGGAGCCATGTGTGTTTGTGGGGAAGGGGAGAGGAGCGGGTAGTACCTGCCTCTCCTGGATCTTGCTGGTGCCAGTGAGGAAGGCCTGGAACAGGGAGTGGAGTAGGGTGAGGTTTCACAAGAGGTGGGGAATGATTTAACAGCTCAGGCTGTGGAAAGAGGAACGCCTTGTTTCTCCTCCCTCCACACTGCATTCCTGCCGCTTGGGTTGGGCCACCACCCCTGGTGCTCATCAGACCCCTTTGTGATCTGCTTTAACCCACTAAAATGGGAGAAAGCTAGATAGGCAACCCACCTACCACAGCTAATTTTTATCGCATCGGTAAGTGTAAAGCGACTGGAGGACAGAGGGAGGGGAGCCAGGGTGGAGTGTCTCAAATCAGCTCATCTGTCCTTGCAACTGCAACCTGAGCTGAGTGCTGCTCTGAGACAGCTCTTCCAGGGCATCCCTCCTGGGTGGAGATGAGGGCTCCAGGTCTCCTCTGCCCCACTCTCTAGCCACAACGTCAGATAAATCTCTTCCACGTGCATCTGCTGCTCCAGGGATGCTGGCCTCCCAGCCAAGGTCTCCCGCTGGGGACTGGTATGTGAGTGCCAGCCCTGACAGGTAAGGGATGCTTCACAGACCTGTTGACAGCCCAGAAGCCCTGGGGCCCGGTGGGTCACAACAATACACCAGCAGCTAGCCGGAGTGCTCTGGGCTTTAAGCATTGCTTAGGGAGTTGGTTACGAGGAAGCCAAGCAGCGTTTGATGGGTAAATCAAATCACAGTGAGAGGCTGGTGTCCCTGGGCCACAGAAGGGGATCCACAGTAGGGTCAGGCTCTCTGGCAGCCTCGCAGCCGACCCATTATTAGATTGTATTTGTCTCTTCCACCTAAAATAGGCACTGAAGTGTCGGGAGCGGCAAGGCCTGTCCTATGTCACAAGGCTAGATGATTTTTTTTTTTTTTTTTTCCCCTCCCCTTCCCCCACATGGGTGGTGTGAGTCACTGCTTCTCTCAGTGCCTGATCCTCCTTGCCTTCTGCCTCCAGCCAGAGTCCCTCCACCTATGAAGCGCCCAGCTGCTGCCTCCTCGCCTCCTCTGCTGTCCCACAAGAAGCCCGTGGCTGCGGCTGAGAGTCCCCCGGCTCCACAGGTACCTAATTTCTTGATTCAAAGCCAGCCCGAGGCAGTGGTGCTCCTTGTGCTGCGGGTGAGGAGATGGGAGAGAGTCCGTCACAGCGGGATGGATCTTTGCAGGGGGCTACCGGTGTATTTTGGGGTGGGAGGGGTGTTTGGGATTTTGGTGCCTTGGGGGACCCAGCTGAGAGAGTGATTTCTCTCTGGGACTCTGTGGACTGAAATCTGTCCATGGCAGGCAAGAGGTTGGGCGGATTGGTGCCCGATGGTTCCTTGAGCCACCCAGAACACAAGCACCCTCCTTCCTATGGAAGGATAACCCTGTAGATGAGGAAAGAGCAGGAATGTGGGATTAGAAGAGCAGAAAATATGCCTTTTTCTTTCTTGGCCCTTTATTTCAGGTTTTAGCAGATGTCTGGGATGGCACATTTTCCAAAGAGAGGGGGTTCCTCTTGCAGGTCCCTGCTGCCTGGGGTTTAGATTAGTCCCTTCCACAGCCCTTCAGCCCTAGATAGGGGCAAGGCACCTTTTGGAGTGGCCCCTTCTAATTTGGGAAGAGGCAGCCTGCCTGTGCCTGGACTCAGGGGCAGCTGTTCTGTGCGTTGTCAGACCCTGAGGTCAGCCCCTGAGCTGTGCCACAAGCACTCAGCAATGGGCCTTGCACAGGGAGAAGCTGCTCTGGAGGAGCCATGGGCTGGGGAGCAGCTCATGGCCCCCCATCCTGAGATCCCCATGCATTGTGTCTCAGGACGATGCCCCCTCAGACCCGTCRGAGCGGTCCCAGCGCACCACGCTCAGCAGTACCTGCACAGCCTGCCAGCAGCACGTCCATCTGGTCCAGCGCTACCTGGCCGAGGGCAAGCTCTACCACCGCCAGTGCTTTAGGTATGTTGTGGCCAGGCCTGGTGGAGCAGCCGCTCTCCAGCGTGGAGGTCTGTGGCCAGCTGCACCCCGTCTTTGTGTGTCCGTGTCCTTGGACAACATGGAGCATCAACGACAGTGCCTGAAACGATACTGAAGAGGGTCTGTTTGCCTGCCAGCCTCCTGTCCCAGGGGTCTGACTAGCCCCTTGTGTCCAGCCCTGTGCTGCTTGCCTCCACTACTCCCTGCCTCTGCTGCTCTCTTGTGCTTTCCCACTTCACTGACTTGAGATCCCAGTCCCTTGTGCTTCTCCCACCTCCATAAACCAGGATGCTCTGCCTCTTTACCACCTGCCTACCCAGAAGCCCCAACACCACCTTCCGATGAGGTCTAAGCCAGGACATCATCCTACAGACTTCCTTCCACCTACACTCCACGTCCTCAACTGGATATACAGGCTCCCACGCTGCCTGGGGTGGTGCTGAGCTCTCAGGGGAGCATGTGGAGAGCTGCAGACTGTTACCAAACCGAGGAATGAGGGATTAGACGTCAGCAGCTCTGTGGTTACTCCCTAGGTGCAGGTCCTTACCTGCAGCACCTGTGAAGTCATTTCACTTTGCTTTCCCTGCTCTGATGATGAAGGGATGAGATCTCTCCTGTGGGCCACAGGACAAGAGCTGGCAAGTGGGCAGCTGGCATCTGAGGACAGAAATATTGAGCCACTGGGAAGATAYGGGAGGCCTCATTCACCTGTATAAACAGATCCTGCCTAAGCCAGCTGGGGATGTGTCATAGAAACAGCATTGCAGGAGGGGAGCTGGGCTGAGGCCCATCAAGCTTCCCATCTGCAGCTGGGGCAAAAGCAGGAGCTTTGGGGTGCAGGTGCAGCATAGCTYATGGGCCAGGAATAGGAGAGGTGCCGTGTCTGCCTTGGCACAGCTCATGGCTCTTCAGACTGAGCAGTGAGATCCCTGTAATTTTATCCCAAGTGTTTTGCYTCCCTATGCTTTTCTTGTCTTTCCCCCCCCCAACCCCTGCTGCTGATTCGTGGGCGCTGTTTGGTTGGGCATGTCCTGTGACAGCGTTTTCTGTGGGTTGATGGAGATAAAACCAAAACAAACCTCTTTCTCCCCTTGTCCGAACTTGCCACCTCTTCATTTCATCATACCCCTTCTCTCTAGAGCCTCTGTGTCCTCACGCTTCTGCTCTACATTTCAAAGGAAATCCCAGTCAACTGGACACCCAGAGCAGAATTCCTCACCAAAATTATCTGCTTGAAGTGTAGGGCAGCCAGCTGCTGTGAGCGCCAGGTATTCAGACAAGAAGGAACAAGCTTGGTTTTCATGGGAGTGCTTGATCAGCCCCTTGCCCTTGGCTCTCTCTCATGTATGCTATCCGCCTCCCTTCCCAGGTGGAAAAGGGCTGACTTGGTTGCCAGTGCTGTGTATTACGCTTGCACCTGGAGGGCTTCATTAGCGAGGATTCAAAGGCTCAGTGGGGAAAGAGTGGATGATCCAAGGAGATGTGGCAGACAGTGAAGGACGAGGTAGCTATTAGCCCAGTTTCAACAGGCAAGGCAGAGTGTAAGAACGGCCCTACTGCATCATTTCCTCATCCTTCCAGCCAAATGCCGTGACCCTGGTGGGGGCCATGGTCAGCACCAGTGAGGGTGAGCATGAGACCAGGCTAGGTTTGTATGCTGCTTCTCCTGACTACTCTTCAAGCCTCCAGCGTAGGGATTTCCTGAGTTGGAATTGGTGTCATTTTATTTAATACTCAGAGTTTGGGGGGGGGGGGGGGGGGGGCGGGGCTGGTGGTTATTTTTCCCCCCCCCACAAATGTGTCTGATGGTTCTTTAACCTGCCTGGACCCTTGGCCCCTGCAAGGCAGCCCGTAGCCTCCCTGTGCTGGTTCTGAACCAGCTGCTCCCTAATTCCAGTTGATACTCCCTGTTTCATGTCTGTGAATGGTTGATCCCTCTCCCCCTCCCAGGGCCACCTGTGATCTTGTAGCTCTCTCTCCTGTCCCCCACCAGCTGCATCTTTTCCAGGAAAACTGTGGGTTTCTACTTTTGCAGGTCTGGAAACCATGCTGTATCCCGATACCAACTGTTGCCCTTCCATATCTATTAAATCCTTTCCGAGAGGAAGGAGGAACCTAAATGCGTGCAGTATTTGAGTTGTGAACTCCCCATGGGTTCACACAGTGGCGTGGTGACATTTCTCTGTTCCTCTCCTTTCCTGAATGACTTCCCCATGACTGCGCTAGGATTTAGTAGCAGGGGTGGGAACTAACTCCATGGCCCTGCAATGATCTCCCAGGTGCGTTGTCTTTCTTGAGGGCAGGGTGGTCCCCCATCTCACGGGGCTCTCTCTTCTCGTTGGCAGGTGTAAGGAGTGCTCCAGTACACTGCTCCCGGGGTCATACAAGCCCGGATCAGAGGCAGGGACTTTCATTTGCACGCAGCATCGTGGTAAATTGGCCATGAGTGCAAAAGCGGAGAGGAGGCCCAGCCCAGACCGACAGTCGCCAGAGCTAAGAACTGAAACTGGGGCTGGCAGCGTGGGTGAGGATGCCCTCCCTGCAGGAGCGGAGGTGGGGAAGGACAACGGTGACTCCCTGGAGAGCATGGCAGAGACCCATATGCCTGCAGAGGGGCCAGCCAGCCCAGTGGAGAAGGACAGCATGCCCAGCAAAACAGAGACAGCAATGCCCCCTGCTCATGCAGGCAGCGGGGCGCCCGTCTCCCAAACTCCCCCCAGACCTCCCCTTCCCAGCAAGCCCACGGTGCTCACCCAGGACAAAGCCAGCCCACTGGACGGACGGCTCAGAGACACGCGGCCCACCCCTGCCCCAAGGAGGGCCACCGATGCGTCGGCCCTCTCCCCTCCGACCTCTCACCCTGTCCCCCGGCCCAGGTCCACTCTCCAGGGCGAGGGCAGCGAGTGTGGGCCTGGCATGGTGAACGGTAAGGGAGCACAGTGGCGGCAGGGGTTACCCTCCACCTCCGCAGCGGCCAAGGCAGTCAGCTGCAGGTTGGATGAGTTTTGTTCCTTCTCTGCAGCCTGGCACCCTTCTGCCTCTGAATAAATCTCAGGCTCAGACACTAAGCCTTCATCTGCCAGCCATCCCCGTAGTGGAGAGAGCAGCGCTAGGTTTCATGCCTGCCTGCTGCCTTGTATTTCTTCAGAGCTCTCCAGGGGTGCTGCCAGCATGGAGGGAAGGTGGCAGTGTTAGAGCAGTTCACAGGTGTGGGGACAGAGGGGCATGTCAGTTCTCCAGRTGCAGCTCGTGGGGTGGTGAGAAAAAGGCAAGGGGGATGTTTGGGGTTGACTGACTGCACCAACTGTGGGAGAAATACCATGAGGTCTTCAGAGAGTGGGAACAGCCAGCCTCCTGCAGGGAGATGCGTAAGAGGTGCCTCTTGTTGATTTAACCTCTTTCTTCATGTCCTTTTGGTGTTGTGACAGTCTGACCCTGTGTCTTTCTAGGTAGGGTACCTGAACCCAGCCCCCCTGTCCCAAAACCCCGAGGGAGACCCTGCTCCTCTGATCGGTATGTCCTTCTGTTCGCACGTCACCTGCAAACCCCATAGCAAGGTGGGGCTGTGGGGACAGCTCAGCTGTGGTCTCCTCTCCTACCTCCATCAACCCCTGCTCTTGGGAAGATGCAGGCCATGATCAGGTCCCTTCCCTGATGGGTACCAGCCCAGTGCAGTCAGGCTGACAGTGTTTGTCCATACTGTCCAGGGTCTCTGTCCCTTAGGGTTTGTAAAGAGTTTGGGGGCTTCAGAAAGGCATTTCTGTGGCACATGCAGACTGCCAAGTGCTTGTGGGTGCACTTGTCTGCCTTGTGGAGGGTTTGTCCCGGGAAAGGTCCAGTGCAGGGACATTGTGGGTGCCTGGCTGCAACATTTACACCTCCTGGGCTCTTACCCAGGAGCCTGCTGGCATTGGTTCATTCTTGCCTGCTCTTGGAACAGAAGTTGCACAAGCACCCCACATTCGCAACGGCCAAGGAGCGGGTGTGTGTGGCAAGTGACAGCCGCTTTCCTGGTGAGCAGTGATTCACTGAGCCGTGGTCCAGGCTTGCTGTGGGCTGTGCCCCCAGAGGAGCAACAGTGCTTCCAGCTGCGGGAGTTAGCAAGGAGGGGTCTGTCCCTGGGATGCTTGGATGATAAGGTGACAAACAGCCCTCTGAAGTGTAGGAAGGAAACGTGACCACAGAGGGCAGGTATCTGGTCTTGACTCCCCCCCCACCCCATGCACAGCCTGGGGAGCACAGCTGGGTGTGGGAAAGGTGTTGGGGAGGGGAGAACAGCTGTGACCATAAAGCTCAGCCTTTACCGCTGCTTAGCAGTTGGAGGCTGTAATATTCAGAAACCAAAATGCTGGGCCGAGGGGGCGAGTCAGGCAGGCTGTGTTTCCCTCAGGCCCATAGGTTTGCCCGCAGAGAACGAGACACTTTGTGTCTGGGGAAGACAAGAGCCACCCTTCGATGAGAAAGCTGCTTCTGCATGGGAGACATCCTGCTCCATCCATCCTTTACCCTGAGGGCTAAGTCCCTCTCCTGTGCCTTGCCCTCCCGGCTTGTCTCTGCTCCCTGCCACCTCTACCGCTCTTTCTCTCTTCTCCCAGTGCTGGAGCTGCTGCGAGAGCCAAGGACCCACCATGGATGGCCTTAGTGCAAGCAGAGCCCAAGAAGAAGCCGGCTCCCCCTCCTCCCCCAGGCAGTGGCCATGAGACTTCGAGCAGGACTTCAGAGGAGGAGGATGGGGAGGAGGTGGGGAAAGCCAGGAGCGAGGAGAGCAGGTGTGACGCCACAGAGCCCAAACCGTACAACCCCTTTGAGGAGGAGGATGAGGAGGAAGAGGAGAGTGCTGCCATCCAAAAGAGCACATCTGAGCAGGAGCAGAGTGAGACTGCTGCCAAGCCTCTCCACCCCTGGTATGGCATCACTCCCACCAGCAGCCCAAAGGCAAAGAAGCGTCCAGCTCCTCGAGCCCCCAGTGCTTCCCCGCTAGGTGAGCTTCCCCCACTCCCTTATTCCTCCTCCGCAGCCCCTGTGCAGCCCCTTGGAGGCTCCCCCTTCCCAGGCGCCTCTACATCACCCTGGCAGGCCAGGCCTTTAAGCAGTGATGGTTGTGCTGGGACTTGTGTTAGCCATGTCCTCTCTACTCACTGAAGCACAGCATTTGCAGGCAAGACCTTTTCTCTGGAGGGTCCCATCTGTCCTCTCTGAAGAGAGACAGACACTGGTTCCCTTTGCACTCACGACTGCCCCCAGTATATACCACTCTCCCCTTCTCTCCTGGCTGCTCCCCCTTTCCTCCCTGACCTCTCCCTTTGCTTTGCAGCCCACCACCCCATCTCCAGGCTGTCACACTCTGAGCCATCATCCTCCACCCCATCTCCAGCCCTCAGCCTCGAGAGCATCAACTCTGAGAGTTCAGCCAAGGTGCTGGGTGACGCCGATGAGGCCTCAGTGCCCAAAAGCTCCTCTGAGCCCACTGTCCACACACCGACGGCCACCAAGACCTCTAGCACTGACACGCCGCTGGCCAGCATCTCCTCCAGCGAAAGCCCTGGGGCCCCAGCCAGCCTCTCCACCAACTCCTCCTTCTCCTCCTCCAGCGAGCTGGCCAGCTTCAGTGGGGAGGTGCAGCCCAGCACCCTGCACGCCAGCAGGAGCGTCTCCACTGGCAGCTTAAAGACCAGCCCCAGCCGGCTGCCCCCCAAGCCTCCTGCTGGGGCTAGCCCTACACCCATCCTCTTGGCTTCAGATGGGGGTGCTGGGAGCCCTAAGACCCCCTCCTCACCCAAGCCACAGCTGAAGGTGAGATGGTGACCTTCCTCCCATCCAGATCAGGGGGCTTTTCTTCCCTGTCCATCACTTGGTCACAGTGGGGATCATGAGTCCAGGCTTGCCCCTTAGGTAGGTTTGGTGTGCGACCCCTTGAAAGCAAGCCTCAGGCACGTGCTCGTTAAATGGTGATGCTGCTCATACTCTGCCTGCCCCACGTGCTAGAGAAGAGGCAGGATGTTGTGTGGTCAGAGCAAATAGGAAGGGAACCGTGAAGGAAAATGATTCAGCATGCTTGTTACAGAGAAGCTGGGGAACTGATGCCAAACAGGAGCACAGCTGTTTTTTGCCCCATGGCTAGGCTGCTGGTGGAGATCAGTGCTGTGTTCTTCCTCTAGGAGGGTGTGGGGCAGGACAGACCCTAAGGCTGCCCTGTCTGCTCAGTCCCAGCTGTTGGGATGCTCTATCCCTTCCCTTTCCTGGACCCTCACGTATCTCCTTTTGTCCCCTCTCTCCAGTCTTCTTGCAAAGAGAACCCCTTCAACCGGAAGCCATCGCCTGCCGCCTCCCCGTCTGCAAAGAAACCTCCCAAGGGCTCCAAGCCAGTGCGTCCTCCTGCACCGGGTCACGGCTTCCCACTGATCAAACGCAAGGTAAAAGGGCCCTCGGGAGCAGGGGGGCAAAAGCCAGCTCTGTACTATCCCCCTGGGCCATAGCTGTATATATGCACCCTGCTGATGCATGTGTGGTAGGGACTGCAGCTGTGGCAGATGGTGTATAGGCTAGACCCTGTTGATGGCAGCACCATGGTCTCGCTTTGCTCCAGAGCGGGGTGGGGATTTCGGATCCACGCTTAGGTGGAGTGTTCTTTTGTCCCCCCGCCCCCATTAGTGTTGACCAGCCTTWGGGTTACCCCTGGAAACTGGAGGTTGATGGTAATGGAAGTCTCTGCCCTGTGGTTTGGCAGGTGCAGACAGATCAGTACATCCCTGAGGAAGACATCTATGGGGAGATGGATGCCATCGAGCACCAGCTGGACCAGCTGGAGCACCGTGGGGTGGCCTTGGAGGAAAAACTTCGCAGCACTGAGAATGGTATGTGGGGTGGGCTGTCTGTGGGTGTGGGGCAGGACGGGATCCTAGGGCTGCCCTGTGTCCAGCCAAGGAGATAGCAGCGGTGACTTCTTCCCTGCTGTTGGGAGGAAGCTGGGTTTGGAAGAGCACAAGGGGGCTGTGCTGGCCTCCAAGAACAGTCACAGCCATACCCTGGACATGGAGACATCCCTAGAGTGGAAGCTGGTGGTAGAAGAGACAAGGTCTCTCTGAGGCTCAGGAACAGACTGAGGTCAGGTTGGCTCTAGCCCAGTGTCTCTCTCCTGGCTTGGCAGAGCCAGCCTGCTGTAGGGTGATGGGATCCTGCAGAGCTGGGGATGGCTTTGAATTGTCCCTTTACTTAGCAGACAGCCCTGAGGACAGCCTGCTGGTGGACTGGTTCAAACTCATCCATGAGAAGCACATGCTGGTGCGCCACGAATCAGAGCTCATCTACATGTAAGTGTGTGCAAGCGTGTGGGGAGGCACTGACACTCTTGTGGGGAGCCCTGTCTCAGCCCTCCTGAAACTGTGCTTCCAGGGGAGAGCCTGACACTGCCTCCTTGCCTGGAGAAGGGAGGGAAAGAGGGCAAGCAGACAAATGTATCCAAACACACTCAGAACTGACCCACTGCAAGTCATCAGAGCCCCTGCAGCTTATCTTCTGGGAAGGCCTTGAGCAGCCAGGGCTGGTCCCTGTTGGTGCTTGGCTCCCTGGCCCTTTGGCCTTACAGAATAAGATCAGCATCTCGGTGGTTCTTTCCAAGCTCACCCCATACCTTGGGATGATGTTCTGCCTYTCTGGGGCCTTGCAGTGGTTCCTGGCAGTGCCCCCTTCCCTTGCAGCTTCAAGCAGCAGAACCTGGAGCAGCGGCAGTCAGACGTGGAGTATGAGCTGCGTTGCCTCCTCAACAAGCCAGGTAAAGTATCTTTCTGGGTGCAGTTAGCTCCATTTTCCCCCTGGGCTTCATCTCCCCTCTGTCTAAGTGGGTCTCAGTTGGACAGAGCCAGATCTTTAGGGTTGCCAGCACAATCAGCTGGCTCTAGAACCGCTGTCCCATCTCATTGCATGCCCCAGCCCGGTGCAGGGATGTGCTCCTTTTATCCCCATGGGATGCCACCTTCAGGGCTCTCCCTCCACAGCACCACTAGCCCAACTGGCCCTGCAGCATGGCAGGGTAGAAGGGGATCATGCTAGGGGATCTCTGCCCCAAAGCTCTGAATTTTAGAGCTCCTTCAGCCATTTAATTGCCTGTCCTTCCTCGGGGTTTGGCTGGGTAGAGAAGGACTGGACCGACGAGGACCGAGGGAGGGAGAAGGTGCTGATGCAGGAGCTGGTGACCATCATTGAGCAGAGGAACGCCATTGTGAACTGCCTGGATGAGGACCGGCAGAGGTGAGTGAGGAGTGGGGTGGGCTGGGGGAGAGGGGAAAAGTGTAGCCCGTCTGACTTGGTGCCATACGAGCGGCTTGTGGGGGTGTCCCAAGATGTTCCTGTTGCTGACGTCTTTCCCAGGCTTCCCGATTCTTGTCTCTTTGAATGCCTTGTGTGGGAAAGACAGGACAGTACTTGCCGCACGTGGGATTTATCCTGCTGGTAGCAAATGTTCACAAGACAGTGATGGATCTGCCCCTCCATGGCTTATAAGTAGGAGGTTYTCTAGCCTTAAACAATACAGCAGCTGTTTTCAGGGCTGAATTGCTGACCTATTTCCCGTTCTTTCTTTCAGAGAAGAGGAGGAGGATAAAATGTTGGAAGCCATGATTAAAAGAAAAGGTAAGAAACAATCAGGAAGATTTTTGGAGTGATGTTTTCACTGCTGACCCCAGCAAGGGACAGCATGAGCCATTCATGAAATTGTGGGCAGAAGGAGAGATTGAGTCTATTCTGTGTAGACTCTGGAGCCTTTCTGTAGGGCCGTTAAAGTTTGGGACACAGTTGTGCTGTTATCACAGAAAGAAGTGYGCCTACAGTGGAGGGCTTTGATTCATGGCTCTCGCCCTTGCCCCTGTTGTCGCGTGTGTTTGTGTGTACAACCATCAGCATCCCGCAGTAACAACCTCCCTTTGCAACCCCAGAATTTCACAAGGAGGCGGAGACCGAGAGCAAGAAGAAAGGCAAATTCAAGCCCATGAAGGTGCTTAAGCTGCTGGGCAACAAGCATGACTCCAAGAGCAAGTCGCCCAAGGAGAAAAGCTAGAGCAGGGGAACACCAGCAGTGGGAGGGATGTGCTGCCCAACTGCCCTGGCCTCTCTGTAGCTGGCTGGGATGCCTGCCAGGAAGAGGGGCTTGTCTCCCTCCGCTCCCCTCGCCTCTCCCCCTGCTCCCTCCCCAGGCATGGAGCTGCCACCCCAGGGAGACGCCAGCCCTCTGCCCGGAGTGGGGGAGTCCGACCAAAGCGCTCCCCTTCCTGAGGCTGCGGAGGAGCCTGACTGTCCCCTCTGTGAAGCCTTGCTAACGAGGCGGGGAGAAGATGGATTTGCTTTTCGGATACGTTACCCCATTGCGTGTTCTTGTTATTAACTGAGAAGCAAGCCAAGGAGTTTGGTGTTTGTGGGAAAACTTGCACTAACTGCCCCCCGTCCCTTCTCCCGCTCTAACTGTGACAGTTCCACGTGCCTCCGACCTCTGCCAGGAGGGGACTGGGCCTGCCTGACCCTCCCTGCCCACCCGCTCTTGTCCCCTTCCTGTCCCATTTTTAAACTTCAGGAGAAAGCTCTGGCATTAGAATCAGGATTCTTTGGGTTTTGCTGGCCTAAACTAAAATATTAAGAAAACATTCCCACATAGCCAAAAAAATAACTGGTGCCCTATTTATTTTGAGCTGTCCCCTCCCTCGGGCGCCAGGGCTGGGTGGGCTCCGTTACAGGGCTGAGAGGACCCAAGGGGACGGTGTACAGCTGCTAGGACGTAGCTCACGTGCCCTACTCAGGACATCTTACCCCCCACTGCTGCTAAACACCGCTGACTCTGCTGCCTTCAGGGGGAGGGAGGAACATTCCTTTTCCAGGCAAGGGCAGAAAAGCTCAAGACTGACTCGGTGCCGGTAAGGGGCACTAAGCTTGTGCCCCTGCTCACCAGTGCCACCCTTGAGCGGCTGGGGGGAGAGGCACAGTCACAACTGACCTTTACCCAGCTTGATCTCTGTATGCTTTAAAAGTGTGCAGGGTTTGGCTGGTTATTTTTTACATCTCCTTTACTAGATGAATTCAAATCCACCCTAAAACTTTTTAAACCCCTTATTTTATTTGTCGTGTGTGTGCGTGTGTGTACAATGGAGGAGGGAATGGGGGGGTTGGTGTTCTTCCAACCATCCCTTCTTCCTTCCATTTTTGTTTCTTGCCTTCTCCTCCAAGGCGAGGAGTTATTTATTGAATTGTTGGATCAGCCTGAATTAGAGTTTCATGGGTGTTTGGTTGGTCAGCTGTTCGTCATGCCTTCTCACTAGCAAATTAGACATAACCAGCCCCAAGCAAACTGCTGCAGTACCTTCTAAAAACCCAACAGGCTTTAGCCAAAACGCTCTCAGAGCAGTGCCTTGCAAGGTGGCCGGCATAGCATTCTGAAAGGGATCCTTGTTTCACAAAACCTGAGGGACCTGACCCCCTCCTCAATCCCAGAGGTGGCCCCCATGGCTGGGAGGTGGCAAGCTCAGCCCTGTGCTGGTGATGCCATCTCACTCTTGCCATACCCCAGCAGGCTGATGAGGAGCAGTGGTAGGGGAGGGGAGATCCCAAAGCACAACTCTTCTCCAAGAAGAAACAAATCCGCTTTAGGGCCTGCTGTCACATCACTGTTGCCAAAGGCCATCGGGATCACTGCAGCCCAACACCCCTTAGCCCCGTGCCCGGTCAGAACTCCGATTTGTAAATTATACTGTACTAACTCCGTGACTTCCATTCACCTGAACAGAAATAAAAGAAACATTGGATTTAAAAACCGATCACGGCTTAGGTTTCCGATTCCTTTCTGTATCCACRCTGTCCAGGGGACAGGGCATGCTGCCTGGCTTTGGGGAGCAGCTGACTGAGTGGCTGAGTATTGCTAAGAAGCAGATGATGGGATCTTAAGGAAATTGGGAGGTGGACTTTATGCAGGAATAGCAGGGCATCATGCTTCAGCCTGCTGGAGGACAGAGGTGGGGGTATGTMTGAGGTGAGCAAAGAGCCATTTCCAGGCTCTGTGGGAGACTGATGGCTGTCATGCACACCATGCTTTCAGGAACCAAAAAACCACCAGCAAGCCTGCAGCAAAGAGCAGCATGCACTGGGCTGAAATCCCCTCTCCCTCCTCAGCGCAGCTGTGTTCCTGAGCGCCTGCCCAGTTCAGCTGCTGCCGAGAAGTTTGCTGATGCACACAATCGTGCTGACCTGCAGCAACGCCAGAGGCTCATGTTTGCGCAAGGCCGTGTGGCTGCATCTTCCTCCCTGCCATCTGCTGGCACAGCCATTCCCAGAGTCGTGGGGACAGGAGCGGGTCATGGATGTGGGTGGTAACACATGTGTTATCATCATACTGTCATGAGAAACCTCCACCTCTGGGTGGATGGAAAGGAGTAACGCTTTTTTCGGTGGGTTGCTGTACTCTGAGGCATTGCATAGGCAAAAGGAGGCTCTGCTTTGTCATGTTTTGGTAGCTGCTGCTGTGTGTTTTCATCTCTTTAATATCGTTGAGCAAGAAAAGATCCGGTGCATGAGTAGGATTTTACAACAGCTTTCTTCTGTTACCAGTTATGTACAAATTGCTCCTGCCTTCTGGCTTTAGGCAACAGGTGGTGCTGCCCCCTCTTTGGGCACAGGCACAGACCAGCCCTTGAGAGTCCAGTGCTGAGAGTCTGGGAAGAAGAGGTGGGAACAAACTGTGCTTGTGTTTTTCCCTTGGCCTAGTCATGGGGATTGGATGTGTTCCCACCAGGGATGTCTTTTGTCATGATCTCTCTCATTTCCTCACTTCTCTTCTTGTCAATGATCTCCATCTCACGCATTTTCTGCAAAGTACAAAGGGGAAGGGCTGAGCGAGGAGAATGCTGGCAGCTTTTTTTTCTTCTTCTTTTGCCAACCCCAAGAACAAAGCTTCTATTTCTCTGATTAAGTTACATGCAGACATGGAAAAAAAGGCTGAAAACCTCTATCCCCCGTTCCCCAAATTCATGTCAGTCCTGTGCCATGAAGGGAAACACAGTTCTTTCCCYTTTCTCCTTCCCCACTCAGGTAGTGGAGGGAGACTCTGCTTYAAGGTTTCTGACACTAGGGATTCCCTCTATGCACTGCACGGCCAGTGTCGCCAGGGCCCTCACGTACCTGTGAGATTTCAGTGAGGACAATCCTTCGATACTTCTTGCCCTGTCCTAGAGCTTCCATCTCTGCCAGGAACTCCTTCCTCTCCTGAACTTCATTCACCACTGACAGATAAGAGAAAACACTRTGGAAACAGGATTCAGCCGAAAGGCAAGAAAACATCTTTCTGTCTAGATCTGAACCCCCAATTTCCTAGCTCCGCTTGAACAGCAGTCCCACCAGGGGAAGGGTGATGTCTGCTGTAACACTCACCTTGAGCATGTCATCAAAATACCTCAGTAGTGCCTTACGCAATGGGAAATGTCCCCCCTGCCCATCTTCTTACCACTCCCCATCTTGCAGGAATGGTAACTTTCTAGTTTTCTTTGTACAGACAATTCTCTGTTGCTTGTGGGCAATTTAACCTGTCTGTGGATGGAGACAGAACCTGCTTAAAGCTGTTGAGGTTCATTAGTTGACATGCATCACCCAGTGACCACAACCATCTCTGCTCCCAGGACCAGCACAGGCACAGAACATGAGCTGCCACTTTGCAGCACAGATCTGCAGCCAGCTGGTCCCAATCTTGCCACAGTACAAAGTACATGGGTATTTCAGATATGTCAAGGACAACACTCAGCTTGCGACAAGTTTTAGAGGATACAAAGCATGCATGAAGCCAGCCGCACTGGCTTCCCTGCAGCAGGGACCAAAGCACCCCTTCTGTAYACGTTATTCTAGTGTTGTCCATCTTTGTGCTGCCCTGGCTAGCGAAGGGCTGGCTGGGGTGTACATGCACATTGAAGATTCAAGTACAGAGAGGTATTAGGCAGGGTTTTGCCATCCCAGAATACTCTGCAGGCCAATGCTCATCACTGCTTAAAATTCTGCTCAACATTTAAGCTTTGYTAGTGCAACTGCTCTGATCTTGGAGTGAAAGAAAACAGAGCCCAAACCACGGTCAGGCTGGCAAGCGTCCTAGTCTATGTTGAGTTAACGCTGGCTGGAAAAAGGACCCGCAGTACCTGGGCTTCCTGCCCAGGTCACCCCGCGCATCCCTAGGGTATTCCCCTGCCAGCAGAGTTCATTTTGTGTGGGCAGCCCAGAGCTTGAATCTGCCAGCAAACCTCTGCAGTATAAACTCTCCAAGGACAGCTGGATCACAGCGTCACAGTAGCCGGTCCTTTCTCTTGGAAAATGGGCTTTGTGCCTCCTTCCGCAATGGGCTTCAGGTTACCGGCAACACGGCCTGCCACCCCAGCCCTTGGAGGGAGCTGGCTTCCCAGGCTTCCCGCCTGCCTTCCTCCAGGGTACGTAAAGACATACATTCTTCAAACCGGTCAGGCTCAGGTATCTCCTCTTCCTTTGTCTGAACCAGCGTCTGCTTCACCTTGTGCTCCACCACATCCTTGCCTGTCGCTAAGATGTTTTGGAGCCTTTGCTTCTCCTTTTCCAAATCTCCTGTGAATGCCAAGGGGGAAATAAATGGTTAGCAGCCCGTCTCCTCAGGGAGGAGCCTGGCCACACTGCTTCTCTGCTAATGACGCCAGAGGAAGCATTACGTTAACGACAGCCCATCCCCAGACTGAACTGCACAAGCACCGCACAAGTGTAGCTGTGGTGAAGAGCCAACCAAACTGGCATCACAGGTTTGATTCACATTTATAAGCTAGAAAACTACACAGCACTCCCCTTTTACGCARGGATCGTACGAGTCCCTGTCATCTGTCACCCCCCTAGCCAGCAGGCAGAAGTCAGTGAGCACTTACAGCAGATGTTCCCTCAGAGATACATTTTTAAAGCACCTTTGAAGACAGAAAGTGTGAGGATGAAGAGCAATAAAGATACCCCCTGCCACTGCTGAGATTGCAGGCAGGGGATGGACGTAAGGGGAAGAGAAGGACCAGGCAGCATCATTTATTTATTAGCGATGTTTGCCGACTTACGCCTTGCCCGTGGCTTGAATTTCTCTCGGGCGTAGGCATCTCCTGCCTGGCAGACCTTGGCAGGTCGGAGATGTGGTTTAGCTGAAAGCCTGCTTGGTTGACAACCTGGTGGGGAGAGAGCAGGCACTGGCTCTTTGCTGGATGTGGGGTGGCACTGGAGGGGCAGGGTATCTCCTCCTGGAGAACAAACCGAAAATAATGGTAAGTCAGACAGAGAGGAGCCTGGATGGATGGCCCCGGGCTACCACCAGCAGAAGATCTGCCTGTTGATCCACTGTAGCACCACAAGCAAAGACCTCCGGTGCCACAGATGTCTCACCCTGGTTGTTGGTACGCGCTAACGTGAGTCAGGCTGTGGTTCAAGTCACGCCATTACATCTTGTTCCCCGGATGACCCTTGGGGACACCTCACCCTGTACGTCCCCGCGTGTCAGCAGCAGCCGTGCTGCTGTTTTAAAGCACTTGCCCATCCAAGCGGCCTGTGGGCGAATGCCCCCGTCTCACGGTGAGCAGCAAAAGCTCTTCACCACAGCACAGCGCCAGGCGGGAGAGCAAGAGGGCCGTCACTCACGTTTCACACAGTCCATCAGGTATCGCCTCTGGAAACACGTCAGCTTCGACTCCTCCATCATCGCTGAAAAACATGACGTATGGGTGAAGACGGCAGCCCGAGGGGGCTCCGCGCCTCCCCTCCGGCAGCGGGGACGGGCTGGGGAACCCGCCCCGCCGCCAATCCCTCCTCACCACCCAAACCCAAAGGGGACGATGCAGCTTCAGAAGACTCAGGCCGCGGCGGGGCCACCAGCGCCGGGCCCGCCCGGTTCCCCCGCTCCCGCCCGAGGGAACCGCCGTGGGACGCTTCGCTTCAGGGCGGGGGCTCCTCCCTG
>JAYKAV010002777.1:626510-659135 GCA_035582835.1 Phoebastria nigripes
GCAGTGCGTCGCCCCGGCAACGCCGCCGCCGGGGCACTTCCGGCGGCGTCACGGCGGTCACCCGGAAGTGGTTCCTACTTCCGCCAGGCAGGAAGGCGGCGGGGAAGCAACATGTCTGACAACGAGGACAAGTGAGAGCGGGGTCGGCTGGGGGTGGGAAGGGGTAGGCGGCGGCGGCGGCGTATCGTATCGCGCCCCGGGGCGTCGCGTCGCGTCGCGTCGCGTCGGGGGGAGCCCGTGGCAGGGGCGGCCCGGCCCGGTGTGCGACGTGCGTGTCCCTCCCGCAGCTTTGACGGGGACGACTTCGACGATGTGGAGGAGGATGAGGGCCTGGAGGACCTGGAGAACGCGGAGGAGGTGGGTGTCTCGCGGGCCGCCGCGCCGGCCGGCCCGGGCAGGCTCTACCGGAACCGCAGGCCTGCGTCGCGGCCCGGCTAGGGGCTCTCCCAGCAGCGCGGGGCCTCGCTGGTGGGCGCAGCCGAGCTGCAGCGCTGGTCTGCTTTTCCCAGGAGGGACAGGAGAACGTGGAAATCCTCCCCTCAGGAGAGCGGCAGCAGGCGAACCAGAAGCGGATCACTACCCCCTACATGACCAAATACGAGCGAGCCAGAGTCCTGGGCACTCGTGCCCTCCAGATAGCGTGAGTATCCCGAGCATCRCCACAGCTTCTCTTCCCTTCCCTGTTAAAGCTGCTTTCCTCCTTCCTTAAAAATTCCTGGATGTCATGTAATCCCTTACATGACTCCTGCGCTTGTGGACCGCCATCTTGGTCAACTCTGAAGCACAGGACCGTGGAGCTCTTAGTTGCATGTGAAGTCTCTGTATCTCTCTCTGGCTGAGGCTGTGGTACTTGTGCCTAGAAAGGGGAGCTTTCAGCAGCTGCAGTGAACCTTCCTAGTTCACAGGCAAAATGAGTAGGGGATGTGACAAGCTGATCCTGGTTTTTGCCTTTCATAAGGGAGCCAACGTGGGCTGGAAAGCTCAGAACTGGTTTGCAAAAGCCAACGTTGGAGCGAGGGATGCTCCAGAGTGTCTTCAGTTGATACCACAGGGCTGTAGGAATTGGGAACGGAGTAACCAACCTGAAATCTGTTTTAAATGGAGTTGCATTGTGGCAAGTTGTAAGTTTTTTAAAGTATTTGGAGTAGTGGGGCCTCATTTGTAATAGGTAATAACATTTAAATCCTATTTTGAGTGCTCTTAAGGTTGGCTGCTCTCAACTTAATCCATTTACCTGTCTAGACTTGTTTTAATAATACATATCAAAAAGTTTTGCGCTTTTTGAAAAAATGCCTTGTGAGCAAGATTCGTAGGCTGTGGCAAGGTTTGTCTGAAAGCACGTCTCTGAGTTTCATCTTGGGTTGTATCCACCCTCAAAATAATGCCTCTCCTCTACATCGTTTAGAAGCTCGTAGGTGGTGATCAGATCTTTCCTTAATCATCACTTTGCCAAGCTATTCTTTGCACAGTCTTCACTCTGTGAAACTATTTTGTGCACATTYTTTCAACTGGTGGAAGGCCAGAAAAATGGGGGAGACAAGATGGACCTGTGCCAGGCCTTTAATCCAAAACGCTCTGGCGCCTGGTTCTGCTTCACCTACATATTCTGCCTTCAGTGCTGAACCTAGGCCAGCAGCAGCCCCCAGTGGCCTTATCCACGCATAACGTGAACTTTCTTTGCTGCYGCTGTCTAATGAGCGGATGTCGTCACCCGTGTTTGCTCTGCTGTTACAACCCGCTGCAAAATGCTTAATTTTTAATTCCTAGAGGTAGAGTGCATCATAAATCCAGCCCCTCACTTCCCCCAAACAAGGCCTAGAAGGTGTGAGCAAATCAGAACGTAAGAGATGTGCTGGAGTTGTAGGAGGCGTGCTTATTTTACAGTGTTTCCACCCTCTTTATTGGTTTCATTTTAGAACCACTCTTTTCTTTACATTTAAGTACAGCAGAGGGTGGCTAGAAGGGTGTGGATCTGACCAGCTCTCAAGCACCAGCTGATCAGCAGAGGCTGAGGGATGGGGCAGGAAGAACAGTCAAGGAAAAGCTCAGTCCGTAACCATTTGGGGGAATTTTCTTCCCAAAGTGCATAAGAGAGCAAATCAGACTTGCCAAGGTGGTGTCCCACCCTCCTGCGTTACTGACCGTTGTCCAGATGACATAGGTAGGCGCGTGCTTAGCTGTCCCTTTTCCTTCTCTGTACGTTCTCTCAAATGATTGTTGTTCTGTCCCAGGATGTGTGCCCCTGTGATGGTGGAGTTGGAAGGTGAGACAGACCCCTTGCTGATTGCCATGAAAGAACTCAAGTAAGTTCCAGACTTTCCATAAAGCAATCAGTCCTCTCCTCGTCCCAGCATTTAGCAGCCTATTCCAAGAGAACCTTGTCTTCCCTCAATAACAGTGAGCACTACAGTTGCCTTCCCCTTTTTCACCTTGGGACTTCTCTGCAGCTGCTCTCCTATCCTAGTTGCTTGTGCAAAGTATTGATGATTTGAGTGCTCTGACCTCTTTTACTTCGGAGTCCAAGTGTTCTTTATTTCTATGATGAGAACCCAAGRTCCTCATCTTTCTGGAATCAGTTTAATTCCCTGAATGGAATTGATTCGAAGCAGCCATCTGAACAGACCTGTGTTCAAATGAAGTGCTAGCAAAMAATAAAATAAGGGTCAGGCTGGTGGTCTGGAGACGCCGTTAAGAATGTTCTTTTCCCGCACCCTTCCACACTTGGCTTATTGTGCTTGCGGGGAGGCACGTCCCCTGCTTACAGAAAGATAAATAAATCCTTTCTGACTGTAGCAGAGGCAGCTTCTGGAGGACCACTTACAGGCCCATCTTTCCACAGCAGAGCTCCCTGCTGGCCCACAGTTTGCCTGCATGRTTGGTGACCTAGGTCATATGCAGAAATCCTTCAAGCAGAGCAACTGGACTCCCTTACCGATTAAGTCCCTGTTCTTGAACTGAATTGTCCCTCTGCTCCCCCAGTTTCTCAGTGCATTGCAGTTGCTTTTGCAGATTTCACAGCTCCTGTTATCATTGCCAATAGCTCCTTAGGTCATGTTCCTGTCAGATCTCCAAGCTCAGTCTGAGTTGCTTCTGGTCACTGTCTGAGTGTGAGCTCTGGAAAGTAAGTCAGGGTGTGACAAAGTATAGTGGCATCCTGTTCTGTGCCAAAATTTCAGTTGTAATTCTTGGCATGAGGGAGCTTCTTTGCTACTGGAAAAACAATGGCCCTGAATGTGATCATTGAAGAAGTTGTACTACTTTTCAAGTCTGATACAGTTGAAACCTGATGCCCTGGTTAGATTCCAGACTGTCTGATTACATTCTGCTGACTTAAATCTACTTCCATTAAGTTAAATTGTGTTCAGCATTTTCTTGCTTTCTAATTGGAACCACTGTTAGCAGATGTGCTCCACCCCAGCTGTACCAGGTTTTGGTCCCTGATTAGTCCTTATTTCATGTATCCTTCTTGAAATGTAACTGATGCTCTCAGGGTGCAAAATACTCTGTAAATATCAGTTTTCTGTGAAGGTTCTCAGAATTCTGCCGCTTTTGTAGTGTCTTGTGGGGAAAAATCTTCCATCAAACAAAAAGTGGATTTGTTCTTCGAGTCCCTTGATTCCCCCCCTGCCCCCAGCTGCCCTATATCTGAGTTAGATGCTTGGTGTTGTCTCATAGTGGGTTCAGGTCACAGGGCTCAGTTCCTGCAGTAGCAACAGAGGGCTGACCTGTAGGTTTTTGGTTGTTTTGAGTCTAAGGGTGCTCAGTGCTTTGCATCTACAGAAGAGAGGAGGTTGTTGGGACTTCCCTCAACTATATAATACCAACTCACTGGTGTTACACAGATCTCTCAGTTAAACCTGATGAGCTTACTGAAGCCACTAAGGCAGTGCACCTCAGTTCCCATTGCCTGTTGAAATGGTATAGTGAAGGCTCTGGCATTTGTGTTCACTTCTCTGTCTTCCCTTCAGAGCACGCAAGATCCCCATAATCATCCGTCGTTACCTACCAGACGGGAGCTATGAAGACTGGGGCGTGGATGAGTTAATTATCACAGACTGATCAGCCTCCAGCCATTGTTTTGGTTCTTTCCTTCTCCAGAGATGTTTCTATTTTTGTTTATATTTGTGTAAATAAATTATAAACCTCCCCATTTTAAGTTAAATATGGGTCTTGGCTTTTTTTTCCCTCCCACCTTCTCTTTCATCTCAGTCCTACATGCCCAAGAGAAGACTTTCTTACTTCTTTCTACCAGCTTGGTYGTTATTCTTTCTGTGTCATGGGCTATATTAATAAGATTAGGGAGCCAAGTGCCATGCTTTTCTTGCAGCTTTTTTCACCTGCGAAGGCCATACCTTTTAGCTAGGCTAAAGACTGCAGTAACTACTTCCTCCTCCTCCAGCACGGCTCCTCCCTGGCTATAGGACCAATAGCCAATTAAAATCCTGCTGTACAAAAGTGCTCTTGCAGGTACTTTGGCTTCAGAAAGACTCCAGCCCTACACCCGTCCCTTCTTAAAATGGGAGTGCTGAGACACCTCCATTGCTTCCCCCTAGACAGTTGGGCCTTTGTGCCCTGAGCACGTTGCTGTGGAAACCCCCAATTTCCTCTCTGGCCGGGGCTGGCTGTGGGGCTTCTCAGGAGTATCGTAGAGCAGCTCTCATCAAATCACCTATTGTTTCCCTGCTCCTGCTGCTTATCAGAGGTGGGGATCCCATTTCAGTGGCACTGCCCCAGCCGGAAGCGTGGTCGCCGCTCGCGGTCCCACCAGCTTGGCAGTCGTAGGTTGTTGCTGCATTTGCTGCTCTTTCAGCCTTTCTCTGACATGCGGTTGGAACTGTTGGTCCTGAGTGTGTGGGTGCTCTTCAGCCATCTCAGTTGTACGTACTCTGGTGGTTCTTACAGTGGCACAACAGTAGTTAAATCCTAGAGTTCCTTTTAATCTGTAGTGTGATGAAAGGTCAGTCATTTGTCCCCTTAAGGCACCTGCACTTTTGCCTCTGACATGCAGGGAGGTTATGTGCTCAAATCAAGAAGAGTTGGGTGGATGTATTACAGTCTGCAAGGGCCTCTAGCTGGCCACTACCTGATTTCCATTTCTTGATCTTTTGTGTACTCCAAGGTTCTTGCTCTGCATGAGGAAGATTGAGTTCTTGGGCAGAAAACATTGAGTCTTTCTCAATTACCTTATTAAAAAGTGCCCATGGAATTTTTGTTTTCTTTATTTAAAGAGAAGAGGAGGGAAGGTGCACCTATGGTTTCTGCTTTACATTGATTTTTCTCTTTATGCTGGTCCAAGAGGAATCTTTCCAATTAGTTGGTGTTAAAGCTTGTGCTAGTACATAAAGCGTGCATTCCCCCTGCTGTATGTGTGGTTGGTGGCTGCAGATGAGCATCCACATCCCAGAGGGAGTTTATATCCACCTGCCTGGGAACTCAGCTCATATAACTAGCCATGTATGTCATTCTCTTACTGCTCCCTGTAAAAGCACTGGTCTATCCTTCCTCTGTTGGAGTGCGTGGGAGAGGCTGGTTTTGGAGGCGAGAATGCAAGAGCTGAATGGGTCCCTGGGCAAAATGACAGGTCAAAGGGAATGTGGAGACGCTTGCAGGTGTGGGAAGGGGATCAACTGTGAGGAACACAAATGCTTCCTGGTCCAGGCCGTCCCTACCAAGAAAAGGTTAATTTGCAGCACTGTGGCCTTCAGCCTTCTCCCCCCACCCTCCATGGAATCCTTTAATCATGTTGGTGCGGTGAAATTTCAGCCCTGAAATGGTGCCTTTGTGCAATCGTTTTGGCGTCCGCCATGGAGCGCGGGGGTCGTTTTCTTGTCCTTTTTTTTTTTTTTTTTTAAATGGCTTCTTTGTTCCCTACCCGCCTCCCCTCCCCAGCCTTGCATCTGTATCAGATATGATTAAAGGGATAGGGAAGGATGCCGGGCCAGCTCCTGCTAGGCTKCAGGAGGAGTGGTTAACCCCTCTGTTACCCCTGGTATTCTCAGTCCTGTCATAGTTGTGAGGACCCTCCTAGATGAGAGGAGGCATCCCTTTCCACTAGAGAATGGTTGAGGCATAGCCCACTCGCTTTCTTAATTTGCTTTTTGAAGAGCTGGAGAAGGTACTTGTGTGTGGTTAAGAACTTTCTTTTCCCACTCTTCTGTTCGTCCACACCATGTCCTTTCTCTCTCCCACCCCTGTGATCAGCTCTCCTACCCCTAACTCCACCATGGCTTCCCTTCTTCCTCACATGTGCTCCTGACCTGCTCAGCAGTGCAGTAGTTCCTTTCCGGGCTCTTCCCACAGCCTGTAATTTGGGGTAGAGATTTCTCCTCCTCTCCAGTGAATGGCCACAGTCCTATTTCGCATGGAGCTCTTTAGCTGGCATCACCATTGTTAGATCCATTAAGCCATTCTGCTGCTGATGCTCTTGGCCCTATACAGGACTTCGTTCAAATAGTGCTGTGAGTTTTAAAAAGCTTTGAACGTGTTCCACAGTTCCTAGACGTCCTGCTTACTCTACTCACCCATAAAGCATTTAGTGAACACAAACTCAGTGGATTGATCACATGCATCTGCATTGAAACCTTTGGAATCAATTTGTAATTCTTGTGGAGTCTCTGTGTTAATCAGGAACCTACCTTGCTACCATTGGCCTTGAGAGGTGTTCTTAAGCAGGCTGATCTCTGCTGTACGTTTTCTTTCCAAACATCTTCAGATAGCCTCCCAGGACCTGACTACACCCAGGATGTCGTCTTCAACAAGTAAAAAGGTGTATACATCTATTCTTGAATATACTCTCTGTGTGTGAGTGTGTGTGTTTGTATTTAGGATCTTGCTTGTGGAAGGCAAGAGGCCGGGGGTGTGAATTTCTACGGAGAAACGAATGGTTGCTTCCAAAATACACACGTTTGTGTATGTGGGGAAGTTTTTTTTGGAAGGTACGTCATCTGCCACTTGGTGATGAGGAACCAAGACAAGAAACCCCACACTCCTATTCTGGAGAGCATTAACAATCACACTAAGAAATTCTTGGGTGAAGCACATGCAAAACAGCGCTTTCCTTAATTGCACATGCTGAATCTTAGCTGAAGACCAGAAATCAGTGTTAACTACATTTCTCACTGAAGAAATGACTGGAGCTGGGGTGTGAACAGCAGATGAGTCTCATCTCCGTGAAGGAGTCTGGTAAGCCAGTCAGAGTTCTGCCTGTGTCCTCTTCATGACAGGCAGAGGAAGGCTGTGCACAGGATCTGTGTGGTGGTGGTGTGACCCATCATACACTTACTGGGAGAAAAAAACGGAGACTTTCAGCAAAGAAGTCAAAAAACCAAGACACATGAAAATGAAACTTTTAAGTTTATTATTCCATATGTTTAATGCAGAGTTAATGGTGCTAGGACAGCATAGAGACTGGGGAAGGGGAGGTGGGGGAGGAAGGTGCTACTTGCATAAATAAGGGGACAGAGCTGGAAGAGGTTACATGTGTACAGGGAGCAAACATTCTACATGATCTTTTCAGACACCACAAGGAGAAGTCATCCGTAGCTAAGCGAGGCAGGAAGGGCATCTGACAGTCATATCAGCAGAGGGAAACCGCGGCACCAATCATAGTCCACGTTTGGTCAAAGTATTTTATCTTTCTAGACTGGAATATCCATTGGAAGGTCCCACAATATGTCTCTGCGATCAATTGCCAGGAGTCATCTTTTCGTGCAGCAACTTTTGTGCCAGTTTACTCCCTGGCATGACAAACCACCCCAGTCCTGGAGGTKACAAAGGAGAAGTAAGCAGACTGTCCTCAGGTGTTGGGCTGAAAAAAGGAGGTTGATCTGACTGCGAGAGCTGGTTATTTCCAGTTTGAAACCCAAAGGGGAAAACGAATTCTTTTGCGCATAAATAGGCTTATTTTCTTTACACTCATCCAAGATTGGGTGCGTATCTACCTTGCTTAAAGCCGCAGGAGTATCTTTCCATCTTCAGCGTAGGGAGGAGGGAGGTGTTGACTGACTGGAAGACATGATGAACAAACAAGCGGGGATGTGCACCCCATCAGCCTGAGTTTGGAGTGGAGATTCAGAGAGAGTATTGGAATCAACTCAGGGTGTTGGCAAGTGCATAGTAGCTTTCTTGGTGCCTCTTCGTTTCAGGCAGGCACAGTCAGACATGGAAGAACAAGGACCAAGTTTGCTCAGAGGTTGTTTGGGATACTGAAGAGATTAGAAAGGACTGAGATGCCAGACATGCCAGACATAAATGAATGATATAGAGTAGTTGTAAGAAAGGAGCATTCACCCACAGCACCTTAATGATCCACCGGTCCTTCCCCACCTCTCCTACACCTCCATACATGAACACACGTGCACACACAGGCTATGATATGAGTAATGCTAAGACCAACAACGCAGTTCCTGAGTCCTACACGTTGTTCAGGCAAGCCTTAAAATCTCCATGCAGGAAAGAGTGTGGGATTAAACAGAGATGGGATGGAGAGAAGAAGCGGGGAGAAAAGCTAGGATGCAGCTGTGGAAATCAGCAGGGAAGCAAGCGTAGGTTGGTCTTCCAGTGGGGTTCAAGATTCATGCATGTGTGAATCTTAGGCAGGACTGCTGCACGACGCTGATCGCAAGGAAACTGGCCATGCCGTCCTCCCTACTACTCCTCCCATAACGTGTTCACCAAGGCTGAGCAACCACCCTTCACCTGCAGCAGGTGACAAAGTGTTGGCCGTTGTGGCTTGTTGGAAACACTTGCTCGCTCCCTGGAGCTGTCTGGGGAGGGGAAGGAAAGGACAGTCTCTCTCGTCGTACAGTCCAGGGTGCGCACAACGAAACCCACCACGGACCAGTCACTCCATGTCTAGAATCCTCCTCATCTAGAAGGCCAATAAGGTGTCGCAAGCCAGTCACGTGGCCTGCGTGAAATTGGTAAAGGGCGAAAGGACGAAAAACCTTCCTCTAGGCGGGTGAGCCAGCGATAGCCGGGGTCAAGAAAGGCACTTCGGTATACTCAGTGGGTTCTGGTGGCTGGATGGCACTGAGTGACCTCGGAGTTCGGAGGCTCTTCTGCCTGTGCTGATTCTTCGGAGCCTTTCCGTCGCTGCTTCGGTCACCATTCCCCATTCCCTATGGTCTGGAGAGAGTCGTATACACGGGCTGTTCCCAATGTGTGGGGCTATGGGACTGTGGCACGGAGGGTGCAGGGTCAGAGATGGCAGTGTAAAGGGGACGTTGGGAAGGTCCCATATAGGAGAAGGCAGAGTAGAGGCCAGAGGCTTGGCTGGAATGGCTGTAGTAGGGTCCCGAGGGCTGGTGGTCCGGGTAGTCAAACTGGGGCCTGGAGATGGAGGGGAAGGCCGAACCGTAGTGGGGCAGACTCAGGGATGTGTAAGCTATCTGGGAGGTGGAGGGCTGGTCGGTGTAATGACCTCCAGGGGTGGACCCCTCTGTTTTCACCTGGGCCTTGGAGTCTACCACCGATGAGGTTGCAGCGGGCAAGGAGACTCCATGCTGCTTGGAGATCCAGGCAGAGTGTCCACTGGCTGCAGCCAGGGCGCTCCCGAGGCCATAGCCAGCAGCCGCCGCTGCTGCATAGCCCCCAACATGGCCTGGGTGGCCGGCGTGTCCGTTGGGCGGCAGGTATTGGTCGAATTCATTGACATCAAAGGTCTCCATGTTGGACATCACTTCATGGCTGATCTCCCCGATGTCCACATTGCCAAAGTCAATGTGTGGCTTTCCCCCTTCCCCCAGGGAACGCCCTTCTCGTTTGGAGTCGGATTTGCCTGCCTGCAGCTCAGTCTTAGGGGTGGTAGGAGGTGTGGGGGGCCCGTGGCTCTGACCTGCAACGTGAAAAACATTTTGAGGAGGAAAGAGAGAGAAGAGGTGAGTTACCGCTTTATGCCTGGGCTTTATACACACACCAGCTCCGCTCCTCCCAGTTTGCCAGCAACTGTCCAGCTGGAGACTTCAGTGGAGGGAGAGAGAAATAGCCAAGCCAAAACCAAACTTTTTTATATCATCTTGTGGAAAAAGAGGGAGGGTGCAACAATACCCTGCCTGACCAGAGGAATGCAAGTGCCTGTGGAACTTGGGCACGTCCCTATATCGCTGACTCCAGCAGAGTTTGTTGGGTCAGGAGCAAGGTGTGAGCCACATTGCTAAGGCTTTCACCATGATGACTTGGTTTTTTTGAGCCTCCGAGTTGGCTGTAACGTGTCAGTAGGTTCACTGAGACCTGGGACTCACCTGAGGAGTGTTCTGGGTGCCCATCAGACATGGGTGACCCTTCGCCGGGATGCCTGTGATCCAGGTGGGCGTTCTTGTAGTGGGCCTGGATGGCAGCAGCCCCGCCAGCCTCCCCCTCCACCTGGCCTTCGGCCTCACCCTGTGTGGCCTTGCCATTTTTCCGCCGGCGGGGCTGGTACTTGTAATCGGGATGGTCTTTCTTGTGCTGCATCCTCAGCCGCTCCGCCTCTTCGATAAAGGGCCGCTTGTCGCTTTCGTTCAACAGCCTGCAGAGGCCAAGTTGGTAAAGAAGAGAAGAGGGGAAGGAGAGGGGCAGGTACGTCAGAAAAAAAACCCACCTATATACAGCGTCGTGGGACACAGCGTGTAAATCCAGATGTCAGGGTGTTGCCCCATTGAGGGTATTTCCCAGAACAACAAGGGAGAGCTTGGAGGTGTTTCAGTGGAGACAGCAATGTTTTCCTCCTCGTTAATTATTAAGCCCTGACACTGGTTGGTACCAGCATTGGGTCCCCCTTCCCCAGCTGTGTGATGCTTCTCACCTCAGTAAGTTCAACGCCCTCTCTTACATTGCCCAAAGGCAAAGCGCAGCCTTTCATAGCTGTGTAAAGTAAGGCTGGACAAGCTGTTTTCAAAGACTTGGGGCAAATGAAGGGCAGCTGGGATCATCCTTCAGACTAAGGCAGGGTGGCACACCCTTGCTACCTGTACTGCTGCCTCCCGCATGTCTCTTGCTCTTCCCCAGACTGTATTTATTCCAGTTTAACCTCCCACCCTTCATGGGCTCTGCTCCAAGTTCGAGGCTCTGCTGAGCACAAATGGCAGCAATTGGTGTTGGCTCCACAGTGCCCATGTTGCTGCAAGGAGCTTGTTGGGCCTTTAAGCATCTTGCAATATCCTGGAAGGGAATTAAAGAAAATTTTGAAGGGGGGGAAACAGTGTATTCTGCTATTCCAGGAGCTCCTGCTCACCTTAGACATGGATAATGCAAAAGGCTGAAGCACAAAGGACCAGCCCTTCTTGAACTTAGCCGAGCAGCAGTAAAAAATTTAGCTGCTACATTGCTAACCTTGTAGAAATAGATGAGCTTTGGTCTCTGGATGAAAGGCACTGCAGAAATGTAAGCTCCTTCTCTGTATTCCTGCCAGATCATGGGCTGCTGTAGTTAAGATAGGCTCTCCGAGGAAATGGTGAAATGTGCGGGCAGGATGGCTCAGAGCGCTTGAAGATGAGATCAACCTCATAGCCCAAGCCTTTAGCAGCATCTCTGCTGGAAGCGCTTCAGTTTCATTTTATGATTTTCCCCCTCAAATATTCTTGTGACTCAAGGTCATCCTGCTTCCAACCAGAAACCAGTGCTCTCAGAAGGGACCAGTCTTCCCATGATTTGCAACTCCAACAGCCGTTAGAAATGGCAGGGCTCCCAAACGGCAAAAAATATTCCATTTATGAGATGTCCACACCTTTTTCTCCCCAACAGAAGAACTACCTGGGGATGGGGCTGTGCCAGCACCTTGGTACCCCTGAAGCCCTTAGGACTAAAATGTGACCAATTCTGTTAAGCTGTAGGCATGGAGGAAGATACAAAGGCCTGAACTGGCCAGAAAAACTGAAGAGGAAGAGGAGGCATGGTTCAAGGAGCACACAGATAAATCTGGCAGGGGATCAAAGGGGTCGCCAGCGAGTAATGGGTTGGTTCCTAAGCACCCCCTTTTTCCCTGCTCCTTGTGCATGCCCTCGGCCGGCAGCCAGGTGTGTGGCACGGGCTGGAGCCCATTACGGTGCTGACCTGGGTTCACTCCAGGCAGCCTGAGCAGGTCGCGGGTGCACACCACATTCCTCCACTGCCTTAATCCCGGAGATTAAAGCAACTGAGCCACCGTGAATCCAACACCAGCTTTCCTGTCTCCCTCCCGCCACTGTATACCACACTCACGCGTCCCGGAGGGCTCTAATCCCTCAACCTGCGCTGCTCCAGATAGCCCTCCAAGGGGTCCAAAGGGGCATCATGGCTAACCCTCGTAGGGATCGTGGACTGGGAGGCAACCTTGCCTTGGCAAAACCTTCATCCTTGCAGAACGCCCCATCTCCACGGGAGATGGAGAATAGAGGCAAAACCTGCAGCCTTGCAACCTGGGACACTTCGCTAAAAGGCAGCCGGGCTCTGCCGTCCCAGCCCATATGGTGCTAAAGCTAATAAGATGCTGTGGTTGGGAATGAAGGGTCTCTTTCTATGTGGGCACCTCTTGGAGCGAGAAGGGCTGTAGGCTGCACAGCCAGCTTTGATCTGCAGGGCGTACTGCACAGCAAGCTCAGAGCAGAGCCTCCCATGGAAGCTCAGTCTCCCAGATCCATCTCATGAATGGCGTGAACCAGAGCCGCTCGAGGCAATGGAGGAGTCAGATCCCTGCCCTCCTGACTGAGCTATGCCCAAGTGCGTCACCTCCTCTCCCCTCGACAGCAGCCCATGGGCAGTGCCACCAGCAGGACAGCGGCAAGTCCACTCCCCGTATCTTTGCCTTCTCCTTTCCAAGGCTGCCTGCTCCCTCCTCCCTCCCGCTGGGATCAGAGCTCAAATCGGCTTTAGCAAAGTGAAACTGGTGCGAGCAGGCAAAGGCCAGGAGATTTGGGGGGATTTGGATTTCACTTGCTTCCTGCCCTCCCCCTCCTGCCCCCCACGCTCCCCAGGCCATAACGCAAAGGAATCTCGCACGGGCAGAGAAGTTATGGATCACAGAGCAAAGCCCTTCATGGGGCTTAACCGAGCCCTCGCCACCCTCCCCGACACCAAATGCTCACCCCCGAGCCAAGGAGAGAGGGGCAAGCATCCAGCGCCCCACTCTGGGAGGAGAAAGAAGGGCTAAAATCTTTCGGCCCGCCTCTTGCAGCCTCCCTTTCTGCCACCTGGCATTGCACCGTGCTACGTGCCAGGCGACTGGCTCGGCGGCCAAAGGCCTGACCCTGTGCTGGGACTCAGCTGCCGATGAGTCAGTGCGGTGATGGGGTTGGGCATAGGGGCTGATGCAAGGCAAGGGCTGGCTGGGAGCAGAAAGCAGCCAGGCGGGCTCTCCTACACGTCCACGGCCCCGGATTTTGTGGGCATGACCCTATTCCCTGGGTGCTGCCACCCCCATGCAAAGATCCCTCCATCGGGTCCCCTCGCTCCTCCCTACTGAGCCTTCCCCCACTTCTTCCCATGCCTTGCTTGTTTTCAGCCCCGGAGGTGGTGCTGGCTGGCATTTTGGCTGAGAGTCATGCCGACATTTTCAGCAGCCGGCCTCCATTTGAGTGCTGCTCTCTGTCCCACCCCGGGGAAGGAAAGCAGCCAAGGCAAGATTTCATGACCGTCAAGCACAGAAACCCTCCCTTCTTCTTCTTTTTTAGTACATCTGGTTCATCGACTGCACCCCTCAAGCACCCTAAGTGGGTACAGACTGGGGGAGGTCTGTAAGGGGTGGCCATAAGCCCACCGGCACCGCGCTTGGGGCCAGGCGGGTAGCGCAGCCATCAGGGCATGTCCTGCAGCCCTTCCCAGCGAGGGCTGGGGCCCATGGAGGACACGGCAGTGGCACAGAGCCGGAGCAAACGTTGGGCTTAAAAAAAAAGCCTGGGCCATTGCAGCCTGTTTTGCAGAGGAGCATGTGGGACGGCACTGGGGTTATCGCTCAATCTGCTAGCTGCCTTTCAAGATTTCCCAGCCTCTGCTGTCCCCACCCAGCGCCGATCGCTGGGGACATGCTTGGTTTAATGGTGGTCAGCAGGCAGTCTCCATGCTCACCAGTGCTTGTCTCTCTGCCTGAAGTGCCCTTTACCTGTATAAGCTCAGAGCAGCCCACGTGGAAATACAAGTTGCCCACATTTTCCAAAGCAACTAGTGATGTAGCCCGTAGGGTTTGGGTGGCCACCTTGTAAGGGTGGGGATACGCAAACAGCCAGGGCCCCTTGCAAGGACCATTGTCGAATGTTTGAGACAGCCATCCAGAGCAAAACCCGGCTGCTCGCAGTTGTACCGACGCGTAGGAGCTATACCTTGGGGACAGTGTAGATGAGGGCAGTGGGAACCTGAATGGAGGAAAACCCAACCGTACTGTGGCTGGAAGGCGAGGCTCAGGGCTACTATCCTGGTAAGCTTTGGGCCACTCCACCCTGGAGTTTTGTGGGCTGATATTTCCCGCCCAGTCTCACAGAAAGACGCATGCACGTGGTCCTACCCAGGCCAGGCACCGACTGCACCCATAACCCAGCTCACTCTGCTGTACGATCCCCGTAGGGGCTGACACGGCTCAGAGAGCCGCAGCCTGCACTAGGGACACTCGGAGAGGAGACGTGTTCAAGCAAAGCAGTCGGGTGGCAAACCCAGCAGCATGCAACAACGCCAGGCCTGATCCTGCAAGCTTCTCTGCCTGACCCACGCTCCCTGGCTGCACAGTGCTCTAAGAAACACCCGGGGACCTTGACCATCGTCCGACGGCAGCGTTCCCCTGTTCCGAGTCCCATGTGGCCAGCGGTGGGAGCCATGCCCTGGGAGCAGGGAGGCAGCTGGGTGCATGTATGTGGCCACGGGCTCTGCGCTCTGAATGCGATACCTATGGAGGGTTTCACTGCTCTGCTATATTTTCAAGGGAAATACGCAGTGTTCGGAGGGAGGCCGTTGCTCTAAAATCTGGCAATATTTTGCAATAAAGGAATGATACGTTGCAATAACACTTTGGGAACAAAAAAGGTGGGTTCGCCACACACACCACCCTTCCAGCACAGCTTCACAGTCCAGAGGCTGGCAGCAGAGCCCCAGGCGGGAGCAAGTGCCGTGGTAAAGGGAAGGGAAGGCAGCAGGGAACAAAGCGGGAAAGAGCATCAGATGAGACATCCACAGTCACACCCTGCCTTCAACTTCCCAAAGAAATCCCTTTGCTGGGGTTACACTAGACACCAACAGGTCAGGGTAAACAGGCTGATGTAGCAAAGGCTACAAGGGCTCAAGGGCTCGGTTCCTTGCGAGCAAGGAGGTTTGAAGCCGGGAGGAGACCTGGGCATCGGCTGCCGGACGGGGTGTGTTTTGCTTCTTCTTGGAAAAATCTCTTTTGGCTCATCCAAGGTTGAGGGTTTCCTCCACAAAATGCCATCAGGGCAGGAGAGGGAATGAGAGGGCCCGTTTGCATGAGCCTTGGTTTGCGTTGGTTGGTGCGAGGCGAGGGGGGGGAACGGTGCTGGGGACTTGTGGCAGAAAGTGTTTATAACAGGTTGATGGGGTTATCGGCAGAGACGATCGGATAGGAAAGGGGTGGCATGGTTGGCTTGGGCATGATAGCTCTCTGCACACCCCCAGGCTGGCTGCGATCAATCGGGGCAGCCCATCGGTCTGCCGGAGGAAGGAGGAGCAGGTTGGGGAGGGTACATAAAGGACCCAGGGATCTGCATGAAGCCAAAATGAAAATGGGCACAACAAAGGACGAGCGCATGTGTGCCGGCAAGAAGGGAGGGCATCTCTCTGGGTGCAAAGGGAGATGGGGCTGGTTTGAGCCAGCATGTTGCAAGAGAGCCTGCTAGGGCTGGGACTGTTGCAGGTCTCTTCCTTTCTGTTAAGCCTCAGTCTCCCTTTCTAGCAGGGTCTCTCCTTGTCCATCTCGCTGCAGCTGCATGGCCTGCCAAAACTGGGACCATCCTGTGAAGGATGGGTGCGGGGCTTCGACCGCCTGGCTCGCTTCCCCTGACCTTCCTCCTCAGCTGTAACTTGGTTTCCTGCTTGCTCTGTGGCACTGCGTGGAAAATAATGCCTGTTGGCGTTGGGACCTGAGTTCAAACAGGCTTGAGGCAGCCACCAGTGCATTAAGTTGGATGGGGCTCAGCCCGGTTCCTGCTAGCACACAACTTGGCCCAACAGAGAGGGTGAGCCAAGAAAACGATCTCCCCTGGCAGTCAGGCAGGAGACGACCAGGACGAGAGTGTCCTGGTGGGGAACAACAGGGGAAGTTAGTGGGAAACATGTGGAACGGGCTGCTGCCCAGGATGGAGGTAAGCTCTGCTGAGGAAGCCTTCACTACATCCAACCACCACTCTTGCCCCAGTCACCGACTGTGCCTCCTGTGAGGGGGCTCCCTGCAGGGAAGGAAGTCCCCTCAAGCGACACCCCTTCCATCCCGCTAAGTCTCCATCCTTCCACGTGACCACACAGACCTCTCCAGGACACGTCCAGACCTCAGCCCTCGTGCTCCCCCTCCGCCCGCCCGCTCTTACCTCCAGAGCTTCCCCAAGGTCTTACTGAGCTCGGCGTTGTGGAGGTGCGGGTACTGGTCAGCCAATTTCCTCCGGGCAGCTTGTGCCCAGACCATGAAGGCATTCATGGGCCGCTTGACGTGGGGTTTGCTCTTGTTACTTCCATTGACCCGGACGGGCATGGGTACCAGGGTCCAGTCATAGCCACTCAGCACCTGGCTGACTGCCTCACGGATGCACACCGGGAACTTGTCGTCATCCGCCTCCGAGTCTTGCTGTTCCTTCTTGACCTTCCCCATCTCCCCATTCCCAGAGCCGGCGAGGTGCGGGGAGTTGTCCGACGCCATGGAGGGTCCTGGTGAGAGGCAGTGGTGGTCTTCAGAGCCCACCGGGCTCATCTCCACCTCCGAAAGGTCTTGGTCGTCAGCCATCGTTGCTCTAGAGCCCTCTCTTCCTTCTTGGTGTCCTTCTTCTCACTGAGGAGGGGAGGGAGGAAGACAAAAACAAAGGACAGAAAGGAAAGAGGGGGGGAAAAGAGAGAAAAGGAGAAGCAACCACCAAATCTGAAAGGGACTCCAAGGTCTCTGAAGAGCTGACCACGAGACAGCGGCCGCTCGATAAATGCGCAAGCAAAGCAATTGCCATGCACACCGCAAAACCCGTGATCGATGGGGGTGGGGATGGGTCGGGGGCCCTGATTAATTGGGATATCGCTCTCTATCTCTGCAATCATCTGGAGCTGACATGTGCGGAGGGGTCTGCGGCAAGAAGGATAAGGGGGGTTGGGAACCTGAAAGGAGAGAGACATGGAGCGTCCTGCCCGGGTGCAGCTCCCCACGGGGAGTGGGTTGGGGGGGATGGCCACAAAACTMATGTGGGGAAGTGCCCCTTTCTTTTGAAGACATGCAGTGAAATGCCAGCACAGTGCCCGGGGGGAGGTGTGAGAGGGGGAGCGCTGGCACCGTATCGATAAACCAGAAGGGCCCTATATCCCGGCTACTGGGGAAGCTGAGCGGGCGGCACCACCGGGCAGGGAACCAGCCCGGGCCCTGGATCTGCACCCAGAGACCCTGATCCTGGCTGTGGGAAAGTGCCTCTGCGGGGATACCCCATCCCTCACCCTCCTCTCGCAGCTCATAAACCAAAGACAAAATACATCTACGTTGCATCCCCACACACACGCCTGTCTATGTGTATGTATGCATATACATATTTACATTTTTATATATATATACAGATAGAAACACAAACCAAGTTTAATTTTGAGACAAGCCAAGGCTTTGGGTTGCCTGCCCCACACACTCCTCCTCTCTCCTGTCTGCAGTCACCTCTAAAAGTCCCTGCAGCTGTGCAGCAGTTCCCCCCTTGGAGAAAGAAACGCTCTAAAAATAAAGGCCTCTCTATCCCCCCCATCCAGAAATAAAAAAAAGAAGAAAGAAATTAAAAAAGAAAAAAAGAAGTGATAGAAAATCATGCCTCTGGTTTAGCTGAAAAAGAGCCAACACAGAGCAAGGGCTGCTATCCCTCCAGTTTCAGAGGGCAACACGGATCCTCACTGGGGAAATCGAAAAAAGTAAGAGAAAGTAGGGGGAAAAAAGCGCAAGCGAACGTGTGCGCGTGTGTGAGCGAGCTCAGGTAGGAAAACTTACGTTGCTGGCCGGTGTGTCGGGCAGATCCTGCGAGGACTGTGATTTGTATCCCAATAGCCCCCCTGTTCTCCCTCCCAGCCCCGGTGGCGTCGGGGCGCGCGGCGCGGGGAGGCTCTCAGGCGAGTGCCATTCCTAGAGGGAGGCTTGGTTTTTACTAATACCCCAGCTGGATGTCTCTAGCTGGCTTTGCTGCTTAGCACCGGGGGAGGGAAGGGCGGAAGGTGGAGCCAAGCACTCCTCAGAGCCAGAATACGGTCGGTCGGGGATGGCGGGGAGGGGACGCAGGCAGCCCCCCACCCCACCTCAGCCACCGGCATGTTCCCCACTTTGCCCCTGTGTCAACTTCTTCACGAGAGCCGCCGGCGTTGGGCTGCTTTCGGCGGTGTGGCCACCCCAGAGATGGTGCCAGAGGATTCAAGCCCGGGGGGTTTGGGGTGGTGGGGTGCTGGAAGGAGTCTGGGGTGGTTTGGGGACATGGGTGTGCACCCCAGGACTGGGATCCCCCTACTTCCCCCTGCTAGCACAGTTGCTCCTGCGGGGTCTGGTGCCCCCCATGTGCCAAATGAGTCTCTGGTCCCCATCAGAGAGTCTCACAGGGACCCCGCGGTGCTGCAACAAGTTGGCCCAGGACCCCGGGGTCAAGACACTGCCAAAAGGGCAACCTCATTCAGACCTGAGTCTGCAGGTTGGGGAAAGGGATGTAGGAGGTCAGGGGTGTCCTGAGGATGGAGGACATCAGGTCCAGGGAAATACCATGCTGCTGGAGAGTGGATGCCACTTTGAACCTTCTTAGGACTTTTGCACCCTAGGGATGGGCTTGTCACAACATGTTCATCTCTGTGGGGTCTTGCCAAGACAAGCAGGCTCTGCTTCCTCCGACATGCTGAATTGCTCCTGAAGGCAAATGTGGGGTCTTTCATAAGGAAAGGGAGGTCTCCTGATGAGAAGGACTCTCTCACACTCACTCACCCACCCTCATTCTTGCTGCTCGTGCACTGGGACACGTAGAGGATCTCAGTACTCAATGGGTTAAGATGTTCTCCATCACATCTTCCATTTTCTGGCTCACTTTCCTTCCCAGATGCCTCTGGTAGTTGGCTGCTTCAGTTTCCTTTGTCACCGGGGCTGGTATAGACCAACACCAACCCTATAACCATGAGAGGTCACCCACGAAAAATCTGATGATTCTCCCAGGTCCTCCTGAGTTAGCAATGAGATAAACCTAGCTCCTGCCCCAGCTTCTCACTGGAGGGCCAACCTGAAGACGCTTCAGTGCTAAGTCAGAAAATATAAAGAGATAAATGGATGTGATCCAGGGAACCAGCTTCAAGGGATTTCAAGAACATTTTCAACTCCTGTAGCAGATATTCACTCTTCAGAAACTTTGTGTTAGAAAGACCCAGCAAAACCACTGGCTGGCACCACGTGAAGCATAAGGGAACCAGTCCCAAGGATGGTGCTGAGCACCTGAGCTAAAGCCCTCAGAGCAAACCTGTATGGCTGACAGCATAGGGCCATTTCCCCGCACATCTGCCATTGTCTGGAGTAAGTAGAGCTCTGGAACCATAGGGTGGCTGCAGGGAAAACCTCACTACAGCCCAGTGAGAAGTTTTTACTGAACAGAGCTGCATGCCATTGGCATCAAGCAGGCAGAGGTGCTTAAAGGTGCCTCTTGCATCCCTCAGAAAAAAACTCTCAAGGGATCATCTCCACCTTTCTTCTCTTCAGCATTACCTACTCCAGAAAAAAGATGGGCTCAGGTACTCTTCTTCACATGATGCCTTTTTCCCTTTGGAAGAGAGGAATGTGGGTGCCTTTCTCTTGGATGCCAAGAAAACGCAATGGAGAGCCTAGCAAAACAGCATCAAGGCCCTGCTTCCTTGACCAAAGCAACAGCTGGTGAACCTCAAGTCCTGCAGTATGGGATGAGTTCTCTCACCAAGAGAGATCCCGTTTGTGGTTGTCACGAGAAGGGGTCTTGCAGCACGGACGGAGAAGTTTGGCAGCACACCCTCTGCCTGGCAGACAGATAACGAGCGAAAATGAACGGGGCAAGGTCTCTTCGTACAAAGTTGTCTGTGGCCCACTGGATGCAGAGTCAATGATGCTGCAGAGCTCATGGCATCTTCCCCCAGCCAGCAAGGGTCATCCTTAAGCTGCAGGGACCCTGCATATGAGGTGTGGGAGAACTGGAGGGAGGGGAGGGTTGGTCTTCTGTCCCACAGGGAGATAGCCACTGCCGAGAAACACTGCCCTGCTTGTTCCCCTGGCTGCAACCAACCTCCAGCCTGGGGCAGGGAGGAAGAATGCCACAGAAAATGGCCAGAAAAGGTTATTTATTTGCCCTCCCTTCAGGAGGCTGGTTCCTGTGGATCCCATGGGAAGGAGGCGATGGGGCAGGGATTTCTCGTTTCCCTCCAGAGCGGGGATACAGGGTGCTGGGCACCAAGTGGTAGGGAGCGAGAGGCCGGGGGTCCTCCTAGCACTTTGATGGAGAAGATCCCCAATCAGGAGACAAAGGAGCCCCACAGGGCACTGAGAGGAGCTTCACAGCCTGCTCAGCTCATACTCCAAATGCAGTGGCCTTTTGGCAGGCTCTGCGGGGAGAACGAGACGGTGCTTGACGCCAGCAAGACAGTGAGTGGTGGGGCTCACATCTTCCTGCATGCCCACAGGGTCTGGGTGAGCAGAAGAGTGTCTGACCCACCACTCCCGACTGGGGCAAGAAAAGGCTCAAACCCAGAAGGGATTCCAGTAACCCCCAGGGCTCTGGACCGGTGTTTGTCCCACTGCTCACCACCCCTGTCAGGGGCTGCTGCCACCTGCCAGACAGGAGCCGGGTCCCATTCGTGCCTTGTTGGAAGAGCTGTGGGTGCCTCAGCTGCAGACAGGGACATCCTCAAAGGAGCGTGTACCGGCCACACAGTCTCTGCAATCTAATCTCCAGTCTCGGTGTCTCCTCACATTTAAATGGCAGGGAAGGTTTTTTTCCCTTCATTCCCTTCTGTCTCCTTTGGTCCTGCCTCCTCTTTCTGAACTCTCTTTCCCTGTAGCACCTTTTTCCCTGTTTCCAGCCCCCTCTCACAGCACTGACTGCTCATATATCCTTTTCCAAGACTCTTCTGTCCATGTGTCATGTCTTCCCTTGTGCTACGAAGAGGTAGATGCAGGAGTGCAAGCTGTGGAAAATACACCTCTACTGCAGCAGGAAGAGGTGTGACGCTTTCTCTTCAGTTGAGGTGAGAAGACAGGCAGACAGGAAGGAGAAGAGACCATCCCTGTTTCAGGAATCACTGGGGTGGCATGTCTCTTCCTCCAGTGTCCCCTGGGAGCCCTTTTTAGAGACAAGGACCCTCCAAGAGCCACTGCTGGCCACAGCAGCTAACATTGCAGAAGTGGTCTTTCTAAATGCAAGTCTTCCTAATGACTGGTCCCTGGGGAAATACCCATATAGCAGGTTTCCACTCCTTCTTTTCAGCATATATTTCTATGGATGAGGTGCTCCAGGTCCATAAAAAGGGACAGTCCTTTGCGGATGAAGGATCTACTAGTGAAGGTTGTTCATGAGCCGGAGGTCTTGCTAAGCCACAGATTTCCTGTGACACATCAGGGAAATGCTTTCTTTGGGCCTCAGTCCCCAATATGCAAAGGTAGAAGGATGCCACTTCTCCACCATAAAGCCATGTAGGGAGGGCAATGGGTAAAAGTGGGTGGGAAGTGGAGATGTCCTACCACACTAGGTGCCCCTGYGTCCACACCGCTCCCATGGGCGATGGGAAAGGCACCGTGCTCCGGGCTGGGTGCTCRGCAAGTGAGGTGCATCATTGCAGGGGCAGGCAGGGACACCTGCTCAGTAGGGTTTCAACAAGGGGACCACGCCGGTGGGACACCTCCACCACCAAGGTGGGACCACTGAGGTTGCTGGGGGATTTTGCTAGATGACACCCATCCCCTGCACCCATGGCAAGGGAGGAGTAAGAGGGAGAGCCTATCCGCAGCAGAGGAGCAGCAGGATCCCCAGCACAAGAGCCAGGGCCAGCTTTTGTCCCCTGCCCAGCTCAGGGGCACAGCACTGGTATTGTCCCAGGACTGCCTGGGAAAATGGGAGGGGTTCCCCGTGAAATCTTTCCATACAGTAAAACAGCGTCAGAGCCGGGGAGTGAGGGGGGGACAACACAGACATTCAAAAAAATACACACACACACACACACCCCCCAGCCAAACAATACCCGCAGTGTGCTGAGGGAAAGGGAGACCCATGAATTGGGAGTTTGATAAGGATTTTCTCCCGCGCGCGCCTGCTCTCTCAACAGCCCCTTCAGTTTTCCCAACACCCCCCCTCCTTCCCTTGCTGGCTTTCTTGTTTGGGCCTTAAACAGTGCGCCGTCTTTGTTCGGGATACAGGTGAACGACAATCATGTGATTAACACACACTCACACACACGCGTGCGCGCACATAAAAAGCTTTTTAAGAGCGTCCAGCTTGCTCCAGACCCAAAGACGGGAGAAGAGACCCGGGCTAGGAGGAGCTGAGGCAGCGGCGGTGGCCGGGATGGGGACGACCACTGGGATGGACGAGTGGGCGCCACCGCCTCTCTGCAAAATCCCCTTCCCGTGGAGGTGGGCATGCAAGGCAATGAGGGGCAGGAGGGGTGGCAGGGGGCAAGGTTTGGAATTTGGGGGTGGGAGGGGGTCTTGACCCTGCTGCCTTCTCGCCTGTGCTGGGCAGGCTGGCGTGGGTTTGCACTGGCCGCGTCCCCCCGTGACACTGCGGGAAGGACAGGGGGTGACCATCCCAACATCGTGCTGGGGAGGGGGATGCAGAAGTCTCCCTTTCTCTCCCTGCCAGGGAGGGGAGCCAGGTTTCCTGCGCCAAAGCCAAGCCCTCGACCCTCCCCGGCTCCCACGTGGGATTTGCATCTTCACTGGCATGAGGCTTTCTGGTCCCACTGTGGCTGGAGGGGAGGGCTCAGTGAGGAAGAGGAGGGGGGCAGCCCTCCTGCTGGAAAGGGGGGATGTCTCCCCGCCCAAGCTGTGGTGTGGGGAGATCTGAATGGATTTGCTCAGGCCCAGGAGAGAGAAAGAGAAAGGGAGGGGACCAGGCAACCCAGGTGGTCGTGGGAAGGTTTCGGATGGCAGGGACAGTCGACCCATGCTGGAAGTCCTGCTGCCCCAGCCAGAAAGAGTATATCCAACAWCCACAGTGAGGACTGCATGTCCCCTTTGGTGTGGAGATGCCTTGGGGCCCTATCATACCTCATCACCATGACCATAAAATAGCTGGGAAGCTGGTTACTCAGTCCTGGGTAGAAGTGGAGGCTAGTGAGGGGATGGCCAGGTGACCATCTGAACCATCCACAGAGAAAGTCATGAAAGAATTGGAAAAAATAGCAAGGTTTCAAATGGTTACTCTTTTTATTTGAAGATCGCCTGAGTGTGATGCTCCAAGGAAAAGCGGCGAGGAGCAAAGGGAGAGGCCACCATAATGCTTGGAAAATCTATGGGTCTGCAGCTGGTCTCAGTCATGAGGCATCATGGGACATGATTGATGGCAGCCTGGGAGAGATCAGGACCAGGCCGTATCCTTTGCCGGAGCACCCAAGCCCAGCCCTGTCTCCACCAATTCCTCATGCCCTCCTCTGCAAATTCCTCCCCGATCCGATGTCACGACTGCCCTCCCAGGCTCCCAGCGTGCGGGTCGTTTTCAAGGCCTTTCCATGAACAGGAGAAGTAGAGGGTCCCCAAAGCCCCTCCACAATTCTGTGGCATCCACAATCTCCAAAGAGCCCTTCAATTTGCGTTGTGCCATAGGTGTCCTCCCAACAGGGAGCTGGGCACAGGAACCGCTGCCGGGCTCTGGTCTTCATCACCCCTCACCGTTTTTGGCTGAAGCTCCCAGTATTGGTCCGAGACCTTCCCAGATGCCTTTTGCTTCCACTCACGGGCATTGGTGAACTGCCTGCCCACGAGGCAGCCTGAGGAGGAACAAAGTGGTGTGGGTCCATCATGAAAAGCAAAGAGCTGCTTGCAGCTCTGCCTGGTTTTTGGCAGCACCACACCACATCCGTGTGGTTACAGGACAGTTAGCTGCAGGGGGTCCGCAGTAATTTTTGTCATGCGGTATCTGGGGAAACAAAAGGCACATGACGCCTGGAGTTGTTCAGCGCATGACCGGGCTGTTTGTCTCTCCCTGTCATACCCAGTGTCCTGCAAAAGAAACATCGTGGTGGTTGCTCTCCTCCGGGTTATCGTTCCCCACGGGCGACACAGGCTGGCTGATGCCAATCTGCGCGTGGCCCTGCGCTCCCATCACCCTGGGATGGGATGGGAGACCTCAGAAAGCTCTTTGGGGACTGGGGCTGGGATGTGGTTGCAGAGTCCCACCCGGCTCCAGAGCAGGAGAAACTCCATTCCCTGTCCAAGGCACGGTGAGGGCTGCCGTAGGTGAAGGAAACCGCACTGCTGCTGCTGCTGGTGTGCTGCCTTGATGTGGCCGAGCAGGAGACTTTGCTCAGTGGCATTTTTTGCTCTAAAGCAGTGGATTGCAGTGCCAGCTGCTTCAGAGAGGAGGTGTAGGGAAAATCTTGCAGAAAGGAGAGGGGAGAATCACCTCTGACCATCACAAACACCCTGGGCATCTCCTGGCCTGTTGTCTCGTCCAGCCCAATGTTTCACAGGCATGGGGAGGACTTGCAATGGCTAAATGGGACAATTTTCCTGCATTACTTGGGTCTGGGAAGATCAAAGAGGAACGGGGCAGGCATGTCTGTGTGCTACCTGCTTTGATGGGTGGCACGGAGCCTCCCTGGCTCTTAACCCCCTCGTCTCCTGCCAGAGAGGCCAGGTGCACTTCCAAAAAGCGAACTCCAAAAAGTGAGCACTGAAGGGGTGGGAAGCTGGGGGAGAAGGGGACCGGTTTTGCCTTTTCTCGGATGGAGTCTGGCATGTCCAACGCGATGTAATGGAGCGAGCTGGGTGCTCTCGGTCTGCACGACAGAGGAGAGATACCTGGAGGGGAGAGGAAGAGAATTGTACAAGATTGGGCAGAACAACCAGAAAAAGGGGACCTTCCCAACAGGACCTGTGGTTGTAGCAGTGCTGGATGACCCCAGTGGGCTCATTGAGTAGTGGCTGAAGTGGCTCCGGGGTGATCTTCACCTCTGCCAGTCCTCTGGCTGCAGGGAGGCTCCTGGGGAGCCGGGGGAAGGGTTAAGTCAGGAAGGCTTCAGCCTGCTGCCTTGGCCCCTGTAATTCCTCCAGAGAGTAGGACTGGGAGAACAAGGAGCCCTTTCTTTTTGCAGGAATTAATAGCAAAGAGTCATCTGGGGTGTCATTCAAGCCCTGATCAGCTCCCGGAGGAATGCAAGGGAGAGCGAGCAAGGGAGCACGGCCCGAGGCCGAGGCACCAAAGTCAGGGCAGGAGCAGTTCGGCTGGTAACCAATGTTACCGGCTGGCATTCGGGCAGCAGGACCATCTTCCCCTTCACCCCAACCTTTGTGTCCCCTCTGCCCCGTGCAGGGACTCGCCCCAACACTCATACTCAGAGGGCTCCCACCAGCTCCTAAGCTTGTCCCTTGTTACCCATCACTTTGTCCCAGCGGGGAAGATGTCCCAACCTGTCAACACTGCAGCCTCCCCTCCGCTGAGCCGGGAAGGATGGGCCAGGCAACCAGGCGCCAGCACAACCCCACTGTCCCCATGGTGGACGTGAACTCCAGCAGACACCCCCTCTCCAGGGCTTGCCCATCACCCCCAGCCTGTGATGGCCGTGGGGTTTGTCCTCCGAAGCAAGATTGCCCATGGAGAGGGTCTCCAGGAGCCCTCAAGCATGGCCAGGGACATGGGGCTGCAGCTCAAGGGACCACAAAGTTCGGTGCTGAAGCCTTTGCTGCTGCATCGTCTTGCCCAAACTGACTTCTGTCACTGCAATTTCAGAAGCAAAAGATCAGGACAGTGAGTTAGTATGCCAGCGCTTCAGTGTTGCTCCATGGCCGCACAGGGAGGCTTGAAAGTGCTGCATGGTGACGATGCAGCATTGCCTGTAATGGCAACCAGCTCTGGGGAGACAAGGAGAGATTTTGGCCACATCTCTACTAGCCTGAGAAGGGGACCTTGGAGTGGCCCGACCTGCTCCATGACCGACCTGCCTCCTTTCTGCCGGGCCGCATTGCTGGTGGCCCCCGTGACCAYGCCTGGTGGCACAAGGTGACCCAAGGGTCTGGTGATGCACCGTGGTCAACCCTACCATATGGACTATGGGGTCTTCAGGCTCACCCTTCAGGTCAGCCCTAGGTGTGTGCATGGCTGCAGCACCGACCGTGAGCTGAGCTCACCAGCCTGGCAGCAAGTGCAGGTCGGGCAGACGGTGTCCTGTGTGAAATGTGAACGGAGCCATGCTGGAGTGCATGGGCTGCTTTTAGTGGCTGAAATGCATCTCATCAAAGCTTTCTCTCCTCCCCATACACACTAGGTTGGTGCAAAACCAGGTTTAAGCACTAGCTCTGCATCTCAGCATCCTCTGAGAGATGCGCGGTGCTGCCAGGACGGACTTTTCTGCCCCCTCCCCGCTCCCCGTACCACTGCCACCACCACGGCCACAATGAGCGCCTCTTGTCGTAGAGGGGTTAATAAATGATGCAAGAAAGGAGCCCTTTAATGCACAGTGACCTTTGGCCTTTCATAAATCACAGTGTTGGGCTGCGAGTGCGCGGGGGGCGCAAGGCAGTGGGGGGAGAGGATGGGAGGGGGTCCATGCAGCTGCGCCACGGAGTTGACATTGTTCCCACCATCACTAAAGTGCAACAAATCCCTCTATTGTGTTCCTGGTTTATCTGGTTCCTCTTGTTTATTAGCAGAGGTTGTTTGGCGCTGGCTCCAGCCCTGGGCGGGTGGAAAGAGTGTTGGCACGCACCAGAGGAGGGGAGGGAGGGAGTGGGGGGGACCGGGACGGGAGGACGAGAGCAGTTCATCAATGGCTGTATTGTCCCATCTTTTTTGTTGCTCCTGTAATGATATGTTCGAAAAAAGGGGATTAAATAAAAAAAAAAAGAGGCGGGGGGGAGATGAGAGAGGGAGAGAAAGACAAACGGCACAGAAGGACTTGGTAAGAATGGCCGGTCTGGGCCCGCAGCGGATGCTGTCGCAGCTGGGGAGGATGGGTCGGGACAGAGCCACGACGGGGCTGCTCTGTGCCTTTATGCTGTTTATTCAGGTCGGGAGTCATGAGCCCCAGTGGCTCGGGCTGGGCCCACCCGTGCCAACTGTATTCATGGCCAGCGGGGACCATGTGCGCATGGCGGAGAGGATGGGGCAGCAGGAGCGAGGGGCTGAGGCCAGCGGGGAAGGGGGAGGAGGGCTATTCTTCACGTCCCTTGAGTCTCAACCTGCCTTTGTACAGAAGAGGCAGTTGCGGGGCACAGCATCTTCTCAAAGCACTGGCAGTGTCCTTCATCCTGCTTGGTCATCGTCCCCCAACCTACCCACTCATTATGAGAAGTACCAGGGCCCCTTCCCAAATTAGCARCGATTTTCTTGTGCCCAGACCTTGCTTACACTAGGATTTTTTTCCCCTGGAGCTGCCTGTGGACACATGCCCATGGAGAGCTCCACTGGTTTTGATAGGGATCAGCAGGACAGTGCTGGAAGACGATAGCACTCTGGCCKCCACCTTGCCTAAAGCTAGATGATAATGTGGATAAAACCACCAGGGCCACAGGGGTTTTGCTCGTCATTGCTCTGCCTGTGGAGCTGAACAGATGCAAGCATTCCTAAGAGGTGCACTTCCCACCATAAACAGCCTTATTGAGATCAGAGTGATGTTTATTGAGATAAGAGTGAAATTCTGTCTGGGATGCTCAAGGGCATTTTCTAGTTCATCTCAGGCCCCTACCTGGCTGGTTTTATCCCCACCACACCAGCTGTTTCTGCTCCAGTGTCTCCATCACCTCAGAGGTGTCGCGCAGGGGGCGTTGATCTGGACGCGCACAGGAGCTCTGCTGTGGTGTTTTTTTTTTTCTTTCTTCCAAATGGCGTAACTCAAAGATTGAAATATTCTGCTGAACTTGAAATAGCAGGTTTTATTTTGTGGTTATTAGGCTTTTGTGTCTGACCTGTCATCTTTCAACCTGGGTCAAATTTTAAATGTAAAATGCTGGTTTGAAAAGAAATGTCAAAAATTCCCTTTGAAAATGTCCATTCACGACATTTTGGCATTTAGAAAACAGAATAATTCAGGAAGATTGTCTTGAAATGAAATGTTTTGATATTTTAAAAATCCCCCTCCCACACTCGCTTTCCAGCCAAAAGTGCTTGTTGAATTAGGTCTGGATCTGCAACTGGTTTCATTCCCCTGAAGTCCCATTTCTTGGCAAGTAATTTACCAATAAATGCTTGCCCGGTACCAGTCATTCCCACTCTCAGATGATGTGACATCCTTGCCATCCCTGGGAGGTCTCAGGGTCTCCACAAAGCGCTGGAGTGTGCCTGGATTCTTGGTTTCCCCGAGTCCCACCTTGCCACAAGTGATCTTGGGACTCGTGGCAGGCCTGCCATCAATCTGTGCCACCCACTCCCTGAAGGTCAGGCGTGAAGCCCAGCGCTGGCACAGCTGTAGCTTTGTGGCCTTAAAAACTAGAAGCTTAAACTCATGTAACACGGTCACACATGTTTGTGCGGCTGCAGCTCAGGGTGTTTCTAAAGGGACATATGAGGAACTGGGTGGCAGGGTTGTGAAGGTCTGAAGCTGTAGGAGAAGTGGAGGGAAGGAGAGGAGGCAACAGGACGGACTCTCCCTTATTGCAGGGATGTGTGGCAATGCACACAGAGGGACTCCTTTTCACCTGAGTGGAAAATGAAGTGAATCAAAGCTGAGAAAAATTGCTGACTTGATTAAAGCTAATGCTTTTCATACCCTCTTCTCCCATGTAAACATAAAATGAGAGAGTGAACCATCCCGGTGGCGACATAGAGATGAGCCAGGTAGTGACGACAGGATTATACAGTTGTCAACAGCTTCCCATTTCAAGAGTGGTTCAGCTCCCCACCTCCTCCTCTGCCCATCACACTCCTTCTCCAACACAAGTCTGATCTGCTTTTCCACTATAGGAAATTGTCAAACCTAATGCTGGCTTCCAGATACTGCTCCATATCCAGCAGGTACCTCCATGCCCAGTGTCATCCAAAGTATCTTCATCTAACCTCTGACAAGAAAGAATGAATAATTCCCACCAGAAGTCGGTACCACAACTTGTTCAGATAAAACATCCAGGTCCACCCGTCCTTCCCTTCCTCCAGTCCAGTGAGAGGGGACTTCATAGGACTTCTGGATTACAAACCCGAAGCATTATAGGGTTTTCCTTGGAAAAATCTGGTCACACAATGACTTTAGCAGCAACCTGGAAAGAGAGTACAGTTTGCCTGTGCCAACTTGAACTGGTGGCAACATCAATCCTCCACCTGGACAGTCACAGGAATGTATCGAAGCCAAATCCCCTTCTAAGACTCTCATGTCTCTTTCTTCTCATGGGCAGTCTAAGCTTTGCCTAACCTAAGGCTACCTACCAATCTCATCAGCCCTTGCAGCAGGTGGCACTGGTGGCTTTGAAGGAGATGCTTTTGTCTGCCCAGAGTAGGTCATGTGACATCACAGAAAGGACAGAGCGCTGGGACCTGGATTTATAGCAGGCAAGTGCACTCCTGAGTGTCCTCAAAGGCAAAGTCTAGCCTGAGCTGCTTCCCCTGAGAGCAGCATCTGGATCACACCACTGATGTCCCCAAGAGCATTCAGTGGGTAGTAGTGAAGACCAGTCAGGTTGCCTCAAGGCTGTGCCTGCAAAGCACTGTAGTTTACAGCAGGGAGCACCTCTCCTTCCACATCAGCAGATAATGGAAGAGAAAATAAATTCTCATCATGCACACGAAGAGAACATCTCATCTCAGACAGTGTGGGGGACGCTCCTTGGACACTGAGGTCTCAGCTGTGCTCATGGTGGGCCTGACTCGGCTTTCAGTGGCATCCCTTGGGGCAGGGACAGGACCGTGGCACTCACCATGAACTTCACAGTCTGAGCAGTTGTTGAGAATCTTGCCATTAGGTTTTGCTCTCCGAACCCCAGGGAAGTTCAAGGCATCACTTGTCTGCCAGCAGTGGTCTGGGAGTTTTTAAATGAGTATCAGCATTAGGCTGGAAATTCATAACAAGCCCAGATCAAGTTCCTAATCAAGAGGCACATTTGGGACATTTTAAACCCAAGTGCCACCTTTTGGGAATAGCACAGGCCCTGCACCTCTGCAGAGAGTCGCACCCTGCACAATTTGCTCCGAAGCGGGAGAGGAGTCACAGCCCATCGCCCCCCAGGATGTGCGACACGGTGACTAGAGGAGCATGGCACTGCTCGCTGAGCATCCCGGCCCAGATGGCACAGCTGAACCTGCCGGGCGGCAGGACTCCCCGGCACCGCCGGCTGCACCAGTGCCTGCTCCCGCGCTGTCCAGAGCACAGCTGTCTCGTGTCCCCTCTTCTCCCTACCCCCCAGGAGACCGCACAGCATCCGTAGTCCCCTGGCCACCAACGTGGCCCCTCTGTCAGGGGTCCCCTCGCTCACTGGTCAACTCTATTTGAATCGAGGCATGAGAATTTCTCCCTCATTCGCACAATCATCTTGCCTTCCCCCCCCAGCCATCAAAATCCTCCTTCCCTGCCTCCCTCCTTCTCCTTCCCGCCGCCTCCCCCTTCTCTCCCTGGAACTTCCCTGCAGCTGCAGAGCTGGCCAGACAATCGGGTGTTTTAGAGAAATACATTTTTGGGCTAATTTGCCATGCATAAGTGTTTCTCTTACCCTTTAAAGGCAGGGAACAAAGAGCACATTCTCCGGGAGCTCTGCCCTGTTGTGAGCAGCCCTGCAGCTGTACAGCGCTGTGCTACCCTCCACTCTCCGGCTCCACTCTCTGCTAGCAGTGTAAGGAGATGGGGCTCTGCTGCTCCCTGGGACCACACCATCTCCCACCCGTTGCAACACATTTCTTCCTGTTTTTTAAAAGCAGAGCCAGAACAAGTCGGGAGGGAAGGGATTTGGCAGCACTGCCACCCCACCTAGACTGACTTGCCAGATCATCCAGGTACGGTCTTTTATGTTGAGACATCATTTATTTGGAAACAGTCTGAATTTTCCTTTATTTGGGGCTTAATCCTGTGTCCAAGTTAAATATTTATTTCGTCCCCTTGATAAATAACAGTGTGGCAATGCATTACACACACCATATTAGACTGCATGAAATTCTGCACAATCAAGGAACCCTGGCCATTAAAACAGAAGTCATATGTTGGGTTTTCAGGTCCTATTTCCTTACTTCAAACACTGGTAGCCATCCCTGGTTGGGGAATTTCTCAAACAGGAGGATTTTCCTTTTAAAGGCTAGGATGTTGAGCGATGAACAGATTTGACCTGGTGGACCAGATCAGGAAGGAGATGCACATGTTCTGGCATGAACCACTCATGAGCGTGCAGGTTGTGGGAGAAGGAGATGGCCTGGAGCAGCTGGACACTGAGGAACTAAAGCTTTTTGTCAGCTTTTTGGGGATCCCATTTCAGCACTTGCTGAATAATCTTTTTCCTATCCATGGAAAGTTGGTCCAGCAAATGGGTTCCCAGATGGGGCAACAGGTTCTGGTGTAAGTGAAATGAGGCTTTTAAACCAGCCACAGTGAAGTCGCTCGGCCCATTTCAGGAGCACTGCATCCCAGCAAACTCTTCCCATCAGCTCAATCCCATCCACCATAAATATTCTTAACTCAGTCCAAAACAGTTCCATTTTCAGCTCCAAATTCAACACAGTCTAAGGCAGCTAACCCAGTCAAGTCTAGCCTACCCAGAGCATGCCTATCACAAGCTGCCATCTCAAACCTGCATTCAGATTGCACTCAGTCCCTATAAGTGTAGCTCAGCTGGATCAAAGCCACTGTAACTCAGGCCAAGCCAGCCATACCCAGGCCATTCTGACCAAATTCAAGCCACACTCCATTCAGGGACTAGTATAGTCTAGCCTGTCCAGTTGCACTCAAAGTCTAACCCAGTAAGGGCGTGAACCAGGATGTGCCAGCTGCAAGGCAACAGAAGCTCAGCTCTGAGACACTTGAAATGTGTTTTCAGGTAAAAATGTCTGGATCTCACCCAGAGTACAGAGGTCACCATGGCTTTCAGAGCCCCAGCTTGTGGCACTTTCTCTCAAATAGGTTAACAGCATCGGTCCCCCTGAAATGCCCTGCACATCATATCAATACAGATGCACTCGTTCTTCAGTCCTCTCCCACACACTGCACCCTATCATTTTGCCTCCAGCAGATCCTCTTGACTCAAATCCAGATGGATCTCTTGCAAATACACAGAAAGATAGGGACTTGTTTTAAAATTCTTCCATCTGTTTTGAGAACAGATGGTAAAAGAGAGAAGAGAGAAGGGAAGGGAAGGGAAGGGAAGGGAAGGGAAGGGAAGGGAAGGGAAGGGGAAGGGGAAGGGGAAGAGGA
>JAYKAV010002777.1:659385-671310 GCA_035582835.1 Phoebastria nigripes
ATACGAGATGAGACTGCAGTCAGCAGAAATGCATTCGGGGGAGCGTGTAAAGCAGGAAAAGGTGAAGGTCTTATGGACTGGAAACCAAGATCCTGAGCTTCTAAGCTAGGAAAAGCCAGCCTGGAGGAAATGATAGCTGGAGGAATGTACAGTAGAAGAAGRTGTAACTGGCAACACCACCCAAGTGCTAGGACTGTGGGGCAGGCTGAACCTCACCTGGCACAGCCCGCTAAATCCCTCAGTTCCTTCCTGACTCTTTGAGCTCTTTGCAGTTTGCAAGGTTGGTGGCCATACACACGTAGGAACTTAGTTACAATAGAAGGCCATTAGTGGAGCCAAGGTTTAAAGACATGCATTTATTGATAGCGTGGTGGCACTTGTACACAGAACACCACCTGCTCTTAGCTTGGCTGAGGTCTTAATGCTCTCAGACTCCTGCCTTGCTCTGCTACTGTGAATGAGTTGTATGAGGGAGCAGTGGAGAACTTCAAGTTTCTTTGTTTCCAGCCTGCATTTCAAACTCCAGAACTCGCTCTTCCAACCTTCCAAGTGACTCCAGTAAGTGCCAGTCAGGTATTAAAATAGTAGTGCCAAGAAAAAAAAAGTCAATTTCTGCTGGACTCAGAACTGCAATAGTGAAAATCCCACTGAGCAATGGGTTTAATCATATTTAGCATCCCCTCTGGGTAAATGTCCTTCAATCACTCTAGGAGACTGACCTTGAAAATTTCCCTGGCAGGGCTGCAGGGGACATCACACAGCACAGGTGGTCTGAGTGGCACAGGTAGGTTGGACACCAAGACCAAGTGCCAAAACGAACACCCCAAAGCCCAGGATGAGGTTAGTGGGAGCAAAATTCAGCTCCAGCCTTTGTGGTTACCATCTCAGTAAGACAGAGAGAGAGAGAGAACGGAGACGAAAGCGAGGGAGAAGGTTAGGGAGTGGGGGAGGGCCGGGAGCCTGCAGACTTCTGTTGCCACATGATTTTCCTGGTTGTTTTCAAAGCGCTGCTCTAACACAGGCACACGAGTCCCATGTGATTGCTTATTTACGAAAGCACAGTCATAATGTTGTGTGCATCTCACATCCACTCGGCAGCCCACCTGACTGCGGGCTCCCTGGGCACCCACTCCATCCTCCCCATCTGTGCCATCAAGCCAAGGGRGATGGGTGACCCATGATGGGTGGACACTGCTCCTATCCTGGCGAGGTGGGGAAGTGGAGAGGAGGACCGTCTTTCCATTTCCAAACTGCTCTTTGCTTCCCTTTGCCTGGCACTATGTGAGGAGGTTCCAGAGGTAGGGTGCTGTCCCTTCTGTACAGTCATAGGAAGAAAAAGCTTTTATTTCAGATCTGGCTGTCTCACTTCTTTTAATTTGCAGAGCACCCGGAAGAAAGCTCAGATACAAACTGACTTGGCATATGCCAATATCCCACATTTGATCTTCAAATAGGTGCAGATTCTCTTTCCTTGGGTAGAACTTTTTCTCATACCATCATCACAGAAGTCCCATTTCACCCAAAGAACCAATCAATAAAAGAGGAAGCCTCCTTAGAAAGGACAGGGAGGAGGCTAAGGGAGAGTGTTCACAATGAAGTAAAGCTGGTTGTTTCTTTGGGGATGGGGGATTTGGCTTACCTTCAATTCATTTGTATAGAGAACCCCTAACTCCAGTAAAATTGTTCTTCTCAGCCAAAGGGAGGTCTAAGACATGAGCAAGAGAGATGCAATGTGTGAGAATGGAGTTTTTGAAGGCCAACAATAGGAACTGAATTCACAGAGGCTGTGATGGGACAAGATTATGCTGCAGTAAAACATCTATTTTAGGGGTGGTGTTTTCCTTTCCTTTMTCTCTCCACAGTCCTAGGTGACAGCGTCCCTAGAAAAAATGGCAATGGAAAAGAGTCATCGCCTCATATGCTGCAAAAAACCCTCCAATGATCTTTGCCAAAACCGAAGCTCCTACGAAGAAAGGACATCTGACATTTTAAAACTTTGGTATGGTCAAACCACCCAACGTCATCCCTACCTCCTCTTCCCAGACAACCAATCCTTGCTTTAAACTGCCCAAGAGCCAACGCCACTACCTCACCACACAGATTACGCCTCCCATGACCATGCCTCTTTCCTGCATGCTCCATGTCGCCTCCATGAAGGGTTAATTCAACCAGGGCCTTTTACTCCAAGTTGTTTTCCAAGTAGCTGAGAGAATAGGTCTCTTGTTACAAACATGGCTTCTGGGCATTTGGTGATGCTTTCCCTTTTCTCCCTTTCTGTACCACAAAAGAATCTTTTGTTCTTGTCCCTCTGTCTCATTCACTCTCCCCCACCCTGCTCTCGCCTCTTCCCTCCATTGGCTGCCAAGTGACTAAGGAATGGCAAAAAATGACCATAGCGTGGTCATGGCAAATATTTCTTCAGCTATTATCTGATAGAAACCTTGAGTGTCTATGTGAAGGGCCCTCTGCCTTCCCTCRGGCTTCTCCTAGAGATGGGGAAAAATGAGTCAGACACAACAGGGCAGGATATAAGTTGAATCAGCCCAACATGCTAATGGAAATGTCTTGCGAATGGAGTCATGGTGCCTGTTTCAGGAAAATCAAATGATAGGGACCCAGAACTGGCAGGAGTCCAGTGGCGGCTTCAATGGGTCTAGATTTTTATAGGAACTCTGCATTTATTAAAAAACGCTTGGGAAGCACAAAAAAGTCACTTTCTTGCCTCCACATTTACTGATTCAGCTGTTTGTAAGCTGGAGCTGACACTGTTAGATGGGTTGTAATGTTGTATAGTTTTTCCGCACCATTGCTGTAAATCCTCTCATGCATGATCTCCTACCGCAGAAAAGCTGTGGCAAATCCCCATGGACATCATGTCTTCCCACACCCCATTGAACCTATACCTCAGGCATTCCCACAGACATCCTTYTAGCTATAGTCTCCTTGCACATACTGCTTCACTGAGTCATTTTACACGTACATACATAGATATGTAAAAGTTCACATGATGCTAAAGTCACTGCAACTTCCACAATGACATTTCTGCAACAGAAACAATTCCCCAGCCAAATTCCCACCTCCCTACCTTTTAGAGCATTTGGGTATATCCTTCACTGATACTGCGTTCTGCAAGAAAATCAAATTCTTCAGTCTCACCTGAAGCAAATCTTGCTGTTTCTGCCTTTCTGCTCATCTTCTTCTCTGCTGACCCTCTTCACTCCTGTGAGTACCCTTTGTCCCAAGTCCATCTTGGTCCATGTCATGCTTTAGGTGAACATGGCATATGCTGCCTGGCTCTACCTGCCAAGCTTTCTGCATTCTTCTCCCATTCAGTGCCTTAACTATTTTGGATGGCCCTTCAAACAATCATTAAATTTCAGCCTTAGTGACTTCCCGCACACAAGCATACGAAGCTGTGCATGTAAGGCGTTATCTGGAGAATTTTTATTCCTGTAGAGAAGGGGAATGGACTATACAGATAAAAGGGCCATTATATTCCCACATTAGAAGGACTTCTTGTCTGGTGGTTTTTAACCAAGCTGGTTAAAACATCATGAAAACAGTGCACTGACCAACTCCTTATATTCGTATGACTGTGCCCACAATAAAGATTTGTGCTAAGTCAACCATATCTGTTTCGAAACTGTGTGCAGAGCAACTTTCATTGTAAAGCATCAAACACATCTAATATGTAATAATTAATGAATATATAATAATCCTCTTCCTGCCTCCTGGCTTGATAACATCTAAATGAATCCCAACGCAGACACAGGGATCCTTACTGCAATCCCAGCTGTGCCCCACTGCTCCCACAGTAGCTCTATCGTACAGGGTGCTTGCCAGGAGGGTACAGTCAGCCTCAGTAGATAAACACTGATTATCCCCACCACAAAGGATGACCGAAGCACCCTGAGATGGAGAATTTTACCATGGTCAATCCAGAAACTCATGAATTCAAATGTTGTGCATCTCATGCTACAAACATAAACCTCCCCAACAAGCAGTGCCCCTGATGAAGCAATGCATTGCTGGATCCTCTTAGAAACCCCCATTTAGGAATGGTGAAACAAGGAGAAGGATTTGCTTCTCCCTGGTTCCAATTCCCCTTCACAGGGTGGGATCCCACAGTCCTGCAGTGGAGACTACTGCAGTCAAAGGCATTACACTGCCTAGAGAGCCCCGTCAGGGTCATCTTTGCACCCTGTGGAGACCAAGAGGTCAGCTGTTGAAGTCCCTTTGGAAAAAAGAATCTACCACCATCTCTTTCACAGATGAGAAGCCCAAGGATGGATTATGTATTCTTGCTTAGATAATTTTGGATGAATCAAGAAAAGAGAGGAGGGATAGCTGGATGGCTAAATAAAGCCAATGAGATCACATGTTCCGCCTTTTTATCTGCTTTTCTCTTTCTGCTTTTGGACAACAAAGCTTCCTTTGATACAGAAGAAGAGGGGGGTAGGGAGGGTGGGGAGAGGGGGTGCCAGAGTCACCCCAATGGCCCCCGGTCACTTATCCACGCTCCTTAATGTGATGTTCCCACTGACAGAGACAGAAAAAACCAGTGATCTCATGATTCCAGAGACGATTCATGCAAACAACCCTGGGAGATGAGGGGTGAAGGGGACAGGAAAGAGGGGTRAAGGATGAGTGAGGAATGGTGAGAAAGGGAGAGGAAAGGGTAGGAGTGATAGGGAGAGGGAACACGGGAAGCAGGACCCTGGAGGACAACTGTGGATGGAGTTAGAAAGTGAAGGTCAGAATCCAAAAGAGGATGTGTAGAGGGATTGTAGGGAAAAGAATAAAGAAGAGTCTTGAGACCAAGGGTAACAGGACTGGTGGAAGAAGGTTAGGTGTGACATTTTATGGCAGGACTGAGGGCGGGGTCAGGGATAAGAGTGGACTGAGTTCTCGAGGATGTAGGAAAGGGAGGCTGGGCTCAGGGACAGTGTGGTGGAACGAGGAACAAGGGCTTGATATGAGTGTGAGAAGGGAAGGAGGAGGAAATACCTATGGGGTTGGGAGCAGAAGGGGTAAGACTTACTGAAACTTGTTACTTCTGCATTCTGCTTACACAAAACCAGGTGACCAAATCTGCCAAGAGAATAATCCTGGTCTCTCGCAGCCCCAGAGCCAACAGATACCAGGAATGTGATGGGGAGAGAGATTTATTACCTGAGGCATTCAGCCATGTCCAAGGGAGACAGTGGTGAGGCAGCGGGGCTGGAGACAGGCAGCCTGGTTTCCACTTTGGTTGGGTTGATCTCTCTGCAGGATACCTTCACACCTGCACAGGGGAGCACTGCGTGTGTATTGCACCTCACCCGCCAGCAGCCACTTCCTTCAGCCTTCTTCCTTTCCTTCCCTCCTGCCCTTTCTTCCCTCCTTCCCTTCTTCCTTTCCTCCCTCCTTCCTTGCCGCCTCCCCACAGGGAGACTCAGTGCAGTTGGCAGGAGATGTCCCACCTTCTTCTCCATCACCCAGGGGGACCTGCCACCCCAGCAGCCCTTGTCCCTAACCAGTGAAGCAGCCAGGGCCCAGCAGGAGGCTTTTGAGCCCACAGGGCTCCTAATGGAGCTGGGACAAAGAGGGGGATGAAGGAGTGGGGAAACAACAAAAAGAAAAAGTGTCTCCCATCATGAGCTGCCATCTCCATGTCTCATGGCTCGCCCCAACACTGGTCTGTCCCGGGGGCTCATCATGTTTCCCCCCTCCTCTGTCTGCTCTGTAGCAGCTAATCGGTGACCCACTGACAGTCTCTGTCCATCACTCATCTCTGCACACAATGGTGTAATTAAACCCTGACCCTCCGCTCCTTTTATCCATTTCCTCTGCACAGTCACTCCCCGAAACGGCAGAGGGGAGGGCCTGCTGTGGAGGCTCTTGCCCCAGCCTCCAGCTGTAATGAAGAAGTAAAGCACAGGAAGGACTCGCTGCGAAAAGAAAGATGCTGAGGGGGCAGCCAAAGAGGTATTGAGTAGTACAAGGCTTCCCACATGCTTATGCTGTGCTCTGCTGACCTACCTCCATCATGGACGTTTGTAAACCTTCAACTCTTTATCATCACACCCACAGGTTGTCCAGCATCATCCCCTGCACCACGCAYACCTACAGCAAACCCACTGCTCCTCTGTGTGTCCTCAGGGCAGTGCCAGGTGTGGGTGCCCAGCTCAGGTCTAGCAAAGCTTTCCAGGAGCCTCAATACCTCCAGCCCTGGGCTTGCTCCCCCACAATACCACCCAGCTTTGTTGATGTGCCCCAACCCAAAGCTTCTGCACTCCCTGGTACATCACCTCCACTCGGGCTAAGCCCAGGCCTGACCCATYGGACTTTCCTCATTAAACACCTGCTGAAGGGCAGAGGGAGTTCTCGGTGGCAGGGCACATCCCACAGAGCACAGCTGGCCAGGACGAGGTGATGTTACTCTTGCCTGCACAGCAGGACAAGGGAGGATGCACCCAGAGGCAGACAGGAGTCATGAAATGCCAGGAAGTACTTTTTTTTTCCCTTTCTTTCTTTTTTCTGGCTTTCTGGCACTCCACAAAATTTATTACACAGATTGATAAACAGCCAGAAATGATGCTGAGCAACTCAGACTCTGCTTCCTCCTCCCTACCCTGAGTGGGGAAGCTGCCTCCCTCCCACGCATGAGCAAGAAGGGCTGGGGCCACCCGGGGAAGGGCATGACGGGTAAAGCAGTGCCCCTGAACAATTAAGCACTGTCCCAGGCACTGCACACCCCTATCCCGGGAACAAAAGAGTCACACACAAGAGACCTGACTGTGAAGCCTCCATCCGCTTTCATCACTGACCCCYGGGGCAGTCAGGGCACAAGGTCAGCCCACTTAAACTCCAAACTCAGCCAGAAATAGAGCTGGGAAGTGGGGAAGGGTGGCCAAGTGCAGGGGTCCCCAACCATTTGAGGGGTTCTTTGACTGAGCCATTTCATTTCATCAAAGACACATTTTTTTCTGGAAGGAAAATGGAGAGCAGCGGGTGTGAAGGGAGTAAGGGGGAGGCAGGGTGTTCACTGTGAATTATGACCACTCTCAACAAGAGTCTTTTACATTGCGGAGGTGAGGAGAGGATGGGGTAATTGGACATGTTAGACCCATGCATAATGAGGGCAAGTCTCTGCCTGTTTCCCACCCTCCACTCTGCCACTGCTCACGAGATGTGGTCCCCCATATGCCCCATCGCTATTCCACTGCGGGGCTCCACACCCCAAGGGCTCAACCCAAGGACCACAAGCTTTGATATAGCTCCTTACCAGACTGACAGTCCTCCTGGGCTGTGCAATAGCGTGCAGTCATGCCCCTGGTGTGGAAAGGCTGAAAGTTGCCTTATAAATTAAAAATGATCAGCCAAGCCAGGGCTCATGCTTTCCACCTGCAGGGTCTCAGAAAACCCATTAGGCTTTAAGTCGCTGTTTTTTCAGGTTGCAAATACTGCCTTTGCATGTAATGCTTTCATATAAGTAACAGCTGTACCTTCTGGGGGTCAGCACTGAGCAGTATATTAGTGGTAGGTAAGAACAGATGCTCCTGAGACCTATCTCTTTGACTAGGAGGAGAAATCTGTGGGGACAAAGTCAAGGGGGAATGAAACGTGTTTGGTGCATGCAGAAATACAGTGCATCTACCATGGAGCATTGTCCATTTCACCAGGATTCTTCCCTCTGGATAAGCTTCTGATAATCCTAAATGCAGGAAATTTCAGAGGAAGGACAAATAAAACACACAGCAAAAAAAAAAGTAAAAAAGAAAAAAATTAATCAATGCACAAAAATACTGCTTCTCACCCCAAAAATGTGAAATTTCACCATCCAAACTAAGTCAGCCTGAACTCCAAAGGAYAGCAATACTGTGTTCTGCTGAAACTCTATGGGGCAAGCACTCAGATCTTGGTGCCCCCATGGGGAAGGATATCCCCAGCTTGTCAGAAGGAACTGAAGGTACATCTCATTCTGGGAGGAGTTTGAATACAGCAACGATAAGATGTACAGGTTGGGAAATAAGCAGTCAGGTCATTTGTAGCCATGTTTTCAATGTTTCTCACCCCTTCCTCTCTGAGTTGGTAGCCCCAGGATGCATGTGCTAACAGCAAACACCCACCCCAGCGTGTGATAAACCACGCCTGCGTATGACTGTCCCCTATTCCACCTCAATGGGGCCACCACCACCACCTCCATCTCCCACCTGCACCATGTAGAGGCCCCTGCAGGGGTCTGGAGCACCCAGCAGATGTGGGGCAGGGACAGGGCAGGCAGGCTGCAGAGTGGTGGACAGGGAATACAATCCCCACACTTACCCACTGAAAGTTCCCCCAAAAACAGACAACATGGCTCAAGGGACAGCAATCAAGGAGGATGGTAGCTCAGCGTTAGTTGTGTTGACGCTGACAACAGTAGCAGAAAAGCAGCCAGAAACATGAGATTCAGCACAGACCCAGTACAGAGAAATGCATCTGAGTGCCAAGAAGCTAACTAGTCATGCAACGTGTGATCTGCTTGCAGACTCCTTATTACACGTGATGAAAGACAAGCAGAAGGGAGTTTGACTCTTAGAGCCTGGGCTGACTTTTCACGGGTTGTCTATTTGGGGGTGGAAAAATGTCTTTGCTTGCAAACTGAGCCCTCTTGGTCCAAGCCGTATTGGTAGACTGTAAGCAGTGAACCCACTTTTCAGGATAAAGCTGCGTTTCAAATTTTTCATACAACAATTAATCAGACCTATTCTTGAATATGAACAGCTTCCTGGGACTTTTTTACACATTGGCTAGCCTTATTCTGGGGGGATTTTAGATAACCATTTTCATCAGTAATTCATTACTTTTTCCCTTGGGAGGAGGCGATCGGCTGGATTTCTAATATTGAGAGAGACATGGCTTTAGGGCAYATGCAGATTCGTTCTCCATCTCACGCAGAGAGAATCCAATCAATCTTGGACATGTTGGAGCAACTGTCCACAAAAGGCAGGGTCAGTCAGCACACACATACAAAGGCCGATGCTTCAGGGACATACAAAATGCACACTCATCACTGGCGCAGCACAAAAGCAAGGTACATCAGACCTACAGGTTTTGGCCTTGTCAATGTCAGCAGGTCTGGTTTTTTTACCCCAGGCCAGTTCTGCCTCTTGGCTTTCTTTCTAACGGCAGGAACTGCCAGGAAAAGAGATATTCACTGCCCGTTTTTTTTTTTTCCCTTGCAGTTCTAGCAGCAGCAGTAGACCCAGGAGAAATGAGGTCCTGGTACTTCTTTTAACTGCTCTGTTGCCCAGCCATGCACAAGGCTCTGAGCGATGTTTATGTTATGCAGGTGTTCTCCTAGGTGTGGGGGAAACTTTTTTTCCCCTTGCAGCAAAATAGGAGAAATATCCCACCGCTGCAAACCCAGTACGCCCGAATCCAGGCCCCCTTCCTGGAGCAGAAGTTCTCAGCAGCGCCCACACGGTGGAGCTCCCCCCTTGGAAATGAAGCCCAGCTGGCTGGCCTGGTGGTCACCTCCTCCCGGGGTGATCCTGCAAAGCGCATGGTCACGAAGCGGGAGACAGCAAAGGGACAGTGTGGGACTCCCAAACCCCTAACCCACTGCGCAGAGCCGTCCTGCCGTGGCATGGGACAGACAGCAGGCCCACCTTCCGCCTCAGCTGATGATCTGCTGTGTAACATTTGCTTAATCAGCTCTTGCCTGTATTAACTGTCAACTTTGGGGGGGGTTATACAGGGTTTCCTCTGTGTTCGGCAGTGCCCAGCTAGCCAGGGGCTGGACTTCAGCGGCGGCTGGAATGTAACTGTATCACAAATATGTTAACCCCCAGTTGTCAACAGCGAAGTTATATGCTCTGAGGAGGACAGGGGGCCAGATTTTTTTAAAAAAATGCATTTCAAAGTAAGTATTTAAGAAGAAGAAAGTTATGGACAGTTGTTTTGATCCAAGAATCTGAAAGAGAATTACACAGGAAAATGTTTCCAAATGTTGCAGGGTCTCTCTCAGGATCACAGCATCGCAGAATCTATCCAGTTACACTTTCACCATCTCTAGGGATGGATATTCCACCACCTCTCTGGGCTGCTGCAACAGTGCTTACCCACCCTCACAGTAATTTTTTTTCCTTTTATCTAACTGGAATTTCCATGCTGCAACTTGCAACCCTTGCCTCTTGCCTTTTGCTGTGCAAAAGCCTTGGGAAGAGACTGCCTCTGTCTTCTCTGTATCATCCTCAGCCACAGTCAAGTGCCATTGTACCACTGAGCCCCTGTGAGCTCCTCACGTGCAGAGATCAGGGCCTGACTCATCAATTCTAGTGCTTCACTGATGTGAAACTCCTGTCAGCGTCCAGCATCAGGATGTCAGTCTCTTCTCTTCAGAGAGCTCCTACCTGAAGGACTGCATTTCTCATTCAGCTTCCCTTCATAAATAAATCATCTCTTAGACCCAGGACTTCAAAGTGATTATTGACACGCTCTTGCCCTTGTACTCCAGCATTATGGGTGGCTTCAGTCAGTGTTTTGATGTATGCCGTCGGGAAGTTCGTGGGGCTGTACACTGCAAACACTAACCACCCTCTCAGCCAGCAAGAGAGGTCATTGTCATCGGCCAGTCCTTGTTCCTGGTCACGGAGGAGTTTTCAGTTCAAAGAGTGCAATTTTTTTTTCTTTTTTTGATCTGCGTCAATAAGTCAGGTTTGGCAGCCTGGTAATTGCTCAGAAGCCAGCAGCGGCTGGAAGAGATGACACATTACGCAACAGGCAGCCGCATTCTTCTGGGAAATCAAAGCATTCTCCCAGTGATGGTGCTGTCTTGATGGAGGCAGAAAATTCATTTGAACACCTAACCACCACTACCCACACACACACATCGCAGAGGAGCAAAACGCGCAGAAGCTTGGCGGTCCTGCCATACACATGGCAGCGCGGTGGTTTTGCATACAGCTGTGCTGACTGGCTTCCAAATCACTGCTTCCAGAGGTCGCTGCTGGCCTGCCAGCAGTAGGGGCGTTTGTGCCAACCAGTTTCAAAGCTCTTTGTGTCCCTGCTGTCATCTGAATCATCAGTCCGGGACATGTTCACATTCACAAATGTCTTTCTGAAATCCTCCCTTTCGTGGGAGGCCAGCGCTGGGTGTATTTGTACAGGGTACATCACCTTCCATAGGTAACAGCTCTGTGTTTTTCCAAGTGACAAGTGCAAGAGAGCATCTTTTCCTTGAGGTGGGCACACTTTGGGTGCCCCTCCCGGTGACTGAACAGCCGTTAGCTCACCACGATCCACTAATAACAGGAGTAGGGCAAGCCATGGCACTGCTGTTTCATGCCGTGCCGAGAAACCCTTAAATCTGTTCAACTCAGCGGTTCCCATCCTCTTCCTCAGCTGCTGCCACCACTGCAGCTCCCCCTCTGCGACTTCCTGAGCCCAAAGGCTCTGCTTCCTGGTGCCCCGCAGTGACTGGGGTACCTCAGAAACCTAAAGCAGAGTTGGACGTAGCCCAAAACCTGGGCTGGAGGCTGCAGGCCTCGCTCCACCATACTGCCCAGCCCTCCCTCTCTGCCTGCCGTGGTGGCCAGACGGGCCCGAAGGCCTCGGGAACCAGCCGCACCGGCGGGGGCTGGCTGGGCGGAGGGGGGACGGCCCCTCCTCGGGGGAGCCCGAACGCGGGGCGGAGAACAAGACGCCACCGCCAGCTCCACCGCCGCACCGCTCTCAAGATGGCGGCAGGAGCGAGCTGGCCCCGCCCCCGCGGGTCTCCGTCCCCATGGCAACGCGGCACGACGCGAGAGGAGGGGGCGGGGCTCCGCCGGGCGCTCCGCTGCTTCCGGGCTGGCCCCGGCGGTGACGTGTCGGCGGGCTGACAGCGCCGGGCGGCAGGTGGCGGCGGGGGCCGCGCGCCAGGCGGCCACTTCCGGTGAGCCACGGGACCCTCCCCCC